>LKNJ01001786.1:0-78049 GCA_002120245.1 Maccullochella peelii | reverse complement strand
GGGGGGGTTATGTTTGGAAGCATATGTTTTCCAGTACTACCATTGTTTGATGGATTCAGTATATTTGTAAATGGGGAAGACCTTAATTACCATGTATTGCTTAACTTGCACCACCTCAGATACTGCTAAATTAGACAAAGGGAAACGCCCACAACTGTAATCTGCCAGACCAAAACGGCAGTTAGTTATGACATTGGATAATAAAGAACTTAAGCAATGAAGAGATGATAGCTGTATTTAAAATAAGCCTCCTGTTAAGTGGCAGCTATCATAGCCTTACAGCCTCACAAAAAGCTGCCACTAAGACTGAAGACAGAACAAGCGCATGCTGTTTCATCCTCTCAGAGAATCTCTCAAAAAGTTTGAAAGAGATCAGTTTTATTTAAAATGGTTAACTGAACAGCACATCACTGACAAAGCAGTGTCATACACTATTGGGATGTGCATCAGGCTCCCTTATTGTCCCAGACAGTGACCTCATACCCAGCTTCTCACTTCCCCTGATCATTTAGGACTGAGCAGCAAAACAGTCTGTATTACAGAATCTAAAAACAAGTATATTAGATAGCATCTACAACAAACAGCTAAATAAACATTTCTGTGTTAAATAATGAATAATCGAGTTTATGTACACACCTGCCCCAAGTCCTATGTAAACAAGTCGGAGGTACTAAATGTTTGATGAATACCAAAATGTGCATACATTACTATTTCTATACACATTCATTATACTAAGATACCCAGAGGAGCCTCTGTGTGGGTTGTTGCAGTATGTTGAGGTTTACAGGAAACTATATCTAGGACATTTTTCTAATGAGGGTTAGGGCACTGCCGCTCTGACTCGATTCCTGACCTCTGCTGCCTGAACACACTGACCCCACTCTGTTAGAAGTGTCAAAATCCCCTGACCACGCTATAGTTCCTCTCTGTCACTCTCAGCTGACCTGCTCCCAGCCGTCCTTGAAATTCAGCTTCAACTGTCCTGTAGTGCTTTGTTGCTTCAGAAATGGCCCTGAACACAGGCATAGAAAGGCCCAGTGGTTTCAAACTGCATGTTATTTATTGTACAAACGTTTGCTGTATGTCACAAGATATTTAGGACAGGTGTTTGGGACATCGCTCTCATTTCAATATATTTCAATATAACTGTCAGATGATTTCTTTTATTTGACAGCAGTTTCTCAATCTGGTTCTGAAATGTTGTGGTTGGACAGTTAGCTTGTGGTGCAATACATTGCCACGTAACAACAGAGCAAGCGAAAGTGATGACACGGTTGCCAAGACAACATGGTCTTACATCAAAACTCGGTCACGCTGCAGTGTAACAATTTACCAAGAGGGTTTCTGAGCGTTGCTGCTGGGATCAAAATGTCGTGCTTTTTTCATATTTAAATTTTTATGAGCAGGTGGGACTATCAGTTCCTGTGGCTTTCTGGCCCTCGTCTAGTTTCACACACTTTGGTGTGATGATTGACAAGCTGAGTAAGACCCTGGATTACAAGTAAATCCTCTCATAATCGTGCAGAGAGCAGTGATGACATTTCTAGGGAAGTCTCCTTTGACATATTGTATGTCCAAGTCATCCTCCTCTCACTCACAGTTTAATTAAGTGATCTTCAGTCTCTGCGACTTTTAACTTGACTCAAGTACCTTTGGAGTGCCGAGTGTAAAGCAGAAGGGAACTGATTCTAAAACTGGAATAACAGTAATCATGTCTCATTGTTGTGTACTGTGAAGTTTGTAGGTTTAATTCAGTCCTGAATCACCTGATTCAGTCAGGGCGTCTTAAAGAATCGCTGATTTGGACGACGATGTTTGAAATAATCTTAGCATGCCCTGTGGTGTGTCAGTGAGAGCTGCAGCCCCACCACTGCACAAAAGATCAGCTGTAAGTAGTTTAAAGGATAGATTCACCCATATTTAAAAAAAACATGTTGTCTCACTTACCTCTACTGGCATGTAGTCATGCAGATTGTATTTATTAATTTTTTTTTTGTGGAGATTTTGAGACATCTATCACTGAGATTCCTGCCTCCATTCCACCACAATGGAGGTGAATGAAGTTTCATGCTGCTCACTTTATTCAGAAATTACACTAACAGCAACATCTCCTTTCAGAAAGAGTGGCTCCCCTTACACTAACAGGGATGTCAAACAGTAGCAGGTGTCCTGCATGAGACAGAGAAACCATAATGTTGGTATCCTCCAGTTTGTTCTGCAAAGGCCTGTTTTTTGCATCCTTGGATTCATCAGGATCTTTGATTTTTGGCCGTCTTTTTGTTTGCCACAGCGATAAACTGGTCAAATGTCTTGGAGGATAATGCGAGTTTGAGTGAGATCTCAGGTTCTGAGGGTAATGTTTGGCACTGGTACTCATTTGTGGGCTTCAAGGACTGAAAGCGACAGGATTGGAGAAAACATCCACTATTTTTTCGCTCTTTCACCTTTTGAAAATTGGAAAACCTTTTCTAGTCAGCTCTTCTTGCCTCTTACGTTATGTAGTGATACATTAGCAGCTGAAGTAATGGGTGTATGTGTCTTTCTTGGCCAGAGTTCAAATCTGTTTTTGGCTTAGGTGATCTCTGTAACATTTTATTCTGGCACATACCATTGCATTTAAAGTAACAGGTTTAGTGTATCAATCCCAGAGTATCTCTTAATTCTATAGAAAGTATAATGTAGTAACAAAACTTGGTCTAGTATCTCTTGTGATAGTGGTATTGGACCCACGTTAAACCCAATTTGTAAGCAGGGTCACAGCTGGTCAATGCGATGACCCATGAACACCAAGAGCAAACTTTGTGTTCCTGGTACTTTGATTCAGCGTGAGAGCAGTCTCTCTCCCTTTTTCTCTCCGAGTCATATTTCTCGTCTCCGTGTGATATTGTCAACTCTCAGTCTTGAGTTAATCAGTCTGTTTCCCTCAGTGTGTGCTGAATGTGTTGTCGCCTGCCTTTGGGCCATGCAGCGGAGGTTATTAATGTGGGGATTTATTTATCTAACTGATCTCCTGCTAGAGGGGGGAAGCACTATGGCGGCAGCTGTCGTGGGGCTGAAGAAACAGCAGAACCCCAGTGTTCAGTCCCTCATTACTGCTTTTTAATGGGGAGGAGTAAAGGATTACAGCGGGTTTCCCATCTGGCCTCTCGCAGCACGATACTCAGTGTTGTTCCTCGTATCTCTGATCCGGGTTCGTACAAAGTCTTGAAAGTTTGTGCCGGTTAAAATGCTTAATTTTAACTGTTATGTTTTCTAGGTTAGGAATATCTTTGAATTTGAATATACTCCTTGTAAATTTTTTGATTTTCACCATAATCTGGTGTTTCATCTACACAATCTCTCATGTAAACAAAACATCTCTTAACACTTTTTTCAAGGTACCTTGAAAAGTGCTTGAATTTTTTCTCTTAAAAAGCTGTACGAACCCTGTTTGATGTTGCTCTGGGTTTCAGTCAGGAACCTGTGCAGGAAGATGGTGCATTGTTTTAAAAACCAAAAGCGACAAAATTAAAAACGGGTTCCCCTTCACATGGCTGTAGTTTACTTTCACTTGAGTATTATAGGGGAATTCTTACCCCTGTTGTCAATATCAAACTGTTGTAGTAGAGCTGGGTACTTCCCAGGAGCTCACAAAATGATGTAAGCTGTAACCTTTTTGCAACATGTTTTCTCAAAGCTCAACAATTCCTCTCTAACTCGCCTGCATCCACTTATTTACTCATCCTTCTTTTTGACGGATCTAAAATTATTAAAGGAATTGGAACTATGTAATTATGCACATTACTATAATGTATCCTGTCATCTGCTTTGAGAGCAGCTGATGCTGGTTTAATTGCACCCATTCCATTTGATAGACAGTTGGCTCAAGTAGGGCCGTCATACTTCTCAAAATCACAGTATTATCTTCAAAATCACAGACACAGAGATTTTCCAAAAGCAGAAGGTGAAATGGGCTCCTTTGGGGAAAAAATAATGTGGTGACAGGAATCATTTTAGGTTCCCAGATTTTATTTTGAAGGGAGTAAAATTGTGGTGTAATGGTGTATTTTTTGGGCTATTCCATAACAGACAGCCAAATTTGTCTAAAATAAGACGTGTGGAAACATTTTCCACCCTGCTGCAACCTGTTGATTTGAGCCAAACAAAAGTAGACATGTGTTTATGTGGAACAGAGAAAGGGGGATAGCGGTTTTTCCTATGAAAGCCACAAGCTTGTGGTATCTCAATTTGCACTTTTCCCCAGTTAGCTAATGTCATAGCTGCAGTTGCAGGTGATTTGGTTGTCACCCCACCACCCAACTCAAAATCACCCACCCATATCCCACACTACCGCACATCACACCATGAAAAAGTA
The DNA here is from genome assembly GCA_002120245.1 of Maccullochella peelii. NCBI lineage: Eukaryota > Metazoa > Chordata > Actinopteri > Centrarchiformes > Percichthyidae > Maccullochella > Maccullochella peelii. The sequence continues at coordinate 73,695 of LKNJ01001786.1, read as the reverse complement.
AAATGCAAGCATCAGTCCCAGTTAAATGGAAATATTGTTCTCACACAGTTAGCCTCCCACACAGTTTGTTTGTGCTATCTGTTGTTTACACTTGACTCTCCCAACCGTCTCCTCCAGCATCACCAAGGAGAGCATAGTAGACGTGGAGGCGTTGGTGAGGAAAGTGGAGCAGAAGATCGAGAGCTGTTCCCAGCAGGACGTGGAGCTCCACATCGAGAGGGTGGGCATGCCTTTCACTGCAAACACACACACACACACAAACAGTCCCTTTCTATGCACCACAGTTCTCCCACATATCTAAATAAAAGCACACAAAGATGCACATTTTGCCTGCATGCACACATATGAGACAATGGAACATCCATAATTCATATCATTCAAGCAGGTAAGTACACATCTCCTCACACAGGAACTACACAGGTGTCATGCAAGTATGTACAAACCCACACACAGTAATGCACTCAGCATTTAACTCTTCTTTTCAGCTCTTCACTCAACACAGTACATGAGCATTAGTTACTCCAAAACATCACGTGTGTGCTTATGTTGTAATTGATACACTATAATAGTTACATAAAATGTGAGAGGTGGGGGACAAAATATTAGACACACACTCCAATATAAAACACTACAAGCTCTCTGACACTCTAATGTTTGGATCCACAGAGCGTGAGATTGTTAGCAGCACAGAAACCCAGTCATTTTAACACATCGTCCTACATGTATCACTCACACATAGATGAGGTTTTAACTGTAGGAGCTGTCAGTGTTTTTAACTTTGACTCTTAGTCCTGTGAACTCCAGGTACTTTCCATTGTCTGAGCATCTAATAGAAACCTTTGTGGTTTGTCACCCTCTGAATTTTAATGCTCTTTGTTTCTCTCCCCCCTCAGGTTTTTGTCATCAGCCAGGCAGAGCCTCGTCTCCCCCTGCAGTTGGAGGATGCTGTCAGGCCTGATGGAGAGGGGGAAGAGGTGAGGATGAATGTAGGGATGGATGAGAGGGCGTGGCCAAGATCCTCACTACTATTTTCTCCACTGTGCCCACTAATGTGAAGTATTGGCTGACACCCGAAGTTGATCTTATTCATTCTTTTCAATGAAGCAATGCACTGCAGTTTACACTGATTGTAGGACACATAAGTGGCATTAGGTAGGTGGTTAAGGCCCTCTTAAGGATCCACTATGTGTTGTGTTTTGGCTGAGAGAGAGAAAATCCAACCACCAACAATTTAGGGGACTTTTATAGAATAGCGTGAACCTCCCAAGTGTGGTACATTCTTAAGGTGAAACTCTTTACTGTCGGGTGAAAAGAATCAGCATGTAATGCCAATAAGACAGCTCAGTCTCAGCCAGAAAAAAACAGCTGTAGACTCTGCTCCAGACGCTGCTTTAATTTAAAAAAAGATCTTACAGCGTAAGAAATAGGAACTGACTGTGAGAGTCCACTGTCTAAGACTCATGACCTGTATGTATAGTTTGGTCCAACTATACAATGATAACAACATAATAAACAATTAAGCCTTAATTTATTCTTATTTTAAAAGCAAAATTGTAGCATATCCATGCACGAACTAACTTCGTCCGTAACAGAGAGAAGACGTCAGTAAGAAGAATAGAGATTTGTGTTTTACACAGACTCGAGGCTTGGGTAATTAAACCTGGTTGAATTAAACACGATCAAGAGCAGAATGGCTCACACTGATTAACATCACATTCAGTGAGTAGCATCACCTCGTTTGACTCGCTCCTCTTCATGCAAACTGTGATTTCATCGCTGTGTGTATAAGAGCTGGCAGCCAGGATTTAGGGAGTCCTCTGAATTCCAATTAAGGAGATTTGTGCATCGATGCTGAATCATTTGAGAGAATCGTGATGCATTTCAGAGGTCATTATTTTTCCCGCCCACAGTTTAGGTGGTTATTGCTGGATATTAAACTCTGAGGCTGCTGTTTTGGGGTGTGAATTGCTGGCTAAACAGCAAGCCAGTTCGATACAGGTGTGATTGGTTGGTGATTCTATTCAAGAATTATTGTTTTTTCTTTAGAATTCAGCTTTTTACATTTGGAACCAGTATGTATTATTGAAATATAATATAACAATTACAAAAGTATAGATCTCTGCAAATAGCTACTGCAGCAGGCTCTGTGCCTTGTCAGACAAGTTGACAGCTCTTAGCAGACTAGGAGAACTAGCTGCAGCCTCCAAAGCTGCCAGTAGAAATGCAGGGGGTTGGATGTTATAGTAGTGCTCCTGCAGTACTTGTGTGCAGCTTTATGAAGTTTACTTACTGCAGATATTTTATCAAGCTGTCCATTTTTCTTTGGGAAACTGAAACGTTGCTATAATTCGGACTTGTGGCGGGACAAACATTGAAAATGTGTGGACGCTCTCTTTGGCTGACATGCCTGTTTGTGAAATGCTGAAATCTCTAATGTTAAATATTGGTAGAGTTACCTCGAGAAGATTAAAACCCGATGACAGAATTGTAGTGCTTCATTCAAGGAAAGTATGTATCTATCTAAAGAATCTCCATTTGCTCAATTCAAAGTGTTTCATTTTGGTTAGCAGTAATGTTGCAGCCATAGCTGTTTGATATGAACCTTTCTATTAGCAGACTGAAGCCATTGAATCAACATAATTTGTAATGGATGCAATGAATGAATTGCCACACCCCAACAGCTATTGGATCCATCATATCCATTATATAATGTTATATTAATACATTATTTTCTATATGTATCATGAGCAAATCAATATGTGGGCCTCACCAAACCGGAGACAGCTGAGAGCTCATCCGTGTTTATCCAGTAAGCCAATCTCTGCAGCTGCAGCAGCATCCCAGGTGTTTTCTGTGGGGATTCAACATGTCAGTCACACACCTGCCCTCCCAAGAGACAACGGGCCTTAACAGCCCTGTCTTTCTGACTGTCTAACCTTTTGTCCCTCTGCGTGGGGCTGTTTGGAGCAGGATGTGGCTACACAGGCTATTAGCTCAAACCCCAGCAAGTCGGAGGAAGCCTGACCTCCATGACCCTGGAAGCGGTGGTTCCCCTAGTGATGAAAAATTTACTCTTTCATTTGTTTTTTTATTTATTTTTCTCTTTTTATTGCCCTGTTGTTCCACATTGCAGATGTCTTTTGTTGCACTTGACCCTGTAATAGTTGCTACAAGGAACAAAGCAGCTGTATTTTTTTAACTTGTTGGTGTTAAAGCTGCATGAGCATGGTAGCTCTAGAGTGCTCAGTGCTTTAGTTTCATTAGGAAAAATAGCGTGTGGAGCAATTATAGTTTTTGCAGGCTGATAGCCTTGTCTTAGTTTTTAGAGCTGCCGATATGTGAACTAGGATTTTTATACATAACATGACTAGTTTTTCACATTTCTTTATATTCTCTTCCTTGTGAGGTTTGAAAAGCCTCTAAAAAAAATCATTTACACATCACTAGCCACAAACACTCCTGTGAAAAGGACAGCACAGGAGCTGAACAGTTACATTGTTGAATATTTCATAGTCGGAGGGTTTTTGGTGGTGTGATCGTGTTTTTTTGTGTGCCCTCAGGAAGGCAGAGCCACAGTCAACCAGGACACCAAGCTGGACAACAGGGTGATTGATCTCAGGGTAAGTTGCTTCCAGAGCTGAGGAAAAACAAGTGAAAAAACACTGAATACGTGACAAAGCCTGCAGAGTGTTTGTCTTGATATATCTAACCTTGCAAGTGACAGGTTGTGACATTTGAGGTCTGGCACAATGAAAAAAGCTGTTACTTTAGATATTTGAGGCCATGACCTGTTTTAAGTCTTTTGTGGGCTAGTTATCCACCATTAATAGTTAGTTTAATGAATCCCCTTTAAATGTACAAATGCCATAGTAATCTTTTACATTTCATCTTGTTATATAGGAAACTTAAAAAGCTCAAACAATTAGAGGAGAAATGTAAAGCATTTTTACATTAAAGGGAAAGCAGACATCATAAGCCACTGTTTTTCAAAATACAAAGAAAACCCCTACACCTCTCAAGTGAAAAAGAGCGTCTGAGATTTAGTGGGCCGATTCTATGAATCTGTGAATGCAGCGTGGGAGATGTGCTAAACCTGTGCGAGCAGCAGTAGAGGCAGAGCCGCAAAGTGTCTCTTTGTTTTGATCTGTGCCTCCTACGTGTATGATGCAGCAGGCAGGAAGGCACAGAGCCACGTAGCTCACCAGCCTCACAACAACACCTGTTTCTGTAACACTGTGCTCTTTGAGCTCATGGACTCGGGTCTGTCATCAGTTTTGCACTTTAGAGCCCAGCGAAGCTGTAAAGTGGTTCCCACACTGGTAGACAGACACTCCAAAGGGGAACCATAAACCTCCGATAATAATTTAGTTCCTATGAAACTCTCCTTTTAACATAAGTTGCTTCACACTAAAACGCTGTGGAAAAGTTTACTTGCATTCATTTAAATATAGTTTGCATAAGACAGCTGGACTCACAGGTAGCCATTTTTTTGGACATTCATCTTGACTAGTTAGCTGGCATTGAGTAGACTCAGAACAAATCCCCTAACATTAGTGCTGCCATTACATTACATTACAAAATCTTGTACTACTAATACTGTAAGTATCAGTCCAAGCTCAAGTGTACCATATGTTCATTTTAGGGCTGCAACTAACAATAATTTTTATTACTGATTAATCTGCCAGTTATTTTCTTGATTAATTATTTAATTGTTTGGTCTTGAATTGTGAATAATGCCCATCACAATTCTCTAGAGCCCAAGGGGATGTCTTCAAGTTGCTTGTTTTCTTCAGGTAACCGTCCCAAATCTAAAGATATTCCGTCTACTATCACATAAGACAAAGAAAAGCAATAAATCCTCACATTCGAGGAGCTGGAACAATTGAATATTTGGCATTTTTTCCAGAAAGTACGACTTAAACAATGAATTAAACTTTAAAATAGTTGCTCATTAATTTTGTGTCTATCAACTAATCTATTAATGGTTTCAGCTCTAGTTCATTTTGTTGTGCTTGGCTTACTCTTGTCACACAAGGAGAATTTTGATACCAGTGTAAAGTTCTCCCATAACGGTGCCAGGTGCCATATTACCCGTGTTACTGACTTATAGTACGTTAGACAAATGCAGATTTTAAGGTTAGCTGGCCGTATTACTGAAAAGAAGAAATGGTGAGCCCAGACAAATATTTAAACTTTGCTTTGAAACCTACCTGTGGTGGATCGTCACCGCATTCAGGTTTCAAGCAAGTGCTCTGTGCCACTGAGAGGTATGTTCTGGTTCAGGTCTGTTTGATGAGGCCCCACACTGTAAGGACACCATCACAGGAAGTGCCAGTTTGAGAACACTAACCGCTAACCACCCACCTTGACACATCCTGTAAACAGGAGGTTCTTTCTAATTTTCGAACGTGGTACCACACAGACTGGTTTTGAGTTCTCAGGTTTCCACATGGGACACAGCCCAATGTGTAATACACATTTGAGTCATAGGAGTTCATAGGTACACATGGTTAATTCGGTGTACTTCTTGTTAAATATTTTGGTAAAAGTGTTTTGAAGTAGGAACGTTTTCCGTTTTTTTACACTTTTTTTGCCAAGTATTCAGATTGGAACTGAAGGCAAAGTTTCAGCCAGACAGCCCTGAAGCATTGTCTGCAGATTAATGAGCTTGTAAGTATTTCGACGTTATCACCTTTCCATTCTGCCAACTGTTTAGTCAGACAAGACCTATTCAGGACTGGACAGGCACTAGAGATGGAAAGAAAAGGGCGAAATGAAACCTTTTAATTAACGCAGACCTGTATGCCCTGTATTGAAAGGACCAGGGTCTATCTTCATGAAGATGTATAATAACTGGAGCTTAAAGCCAGTAAAGCTCAATTGTAGAAGTCTTGTGGTCATTTGTGATAAGTCAGTCGATTTTAGGGAGTGTTCTCTTAGGTTTTGACATGCTCTGTCGCCTAACTGTTGCAGTTTTGGGGGGTTTTGGGGCTTAGGGTTTTTACAGTAATCTCTGGTTTAGTTTGAGCAGTTTTTCTCCCCGCCTTGGTTTCAGCATTTACATGTTTTTAATGATAGGCTTGAAGTTCCTCGCTGGGTTTGAATGCATGTTTTGTCCTTGCCAACACATAAATGTTTCACCCTTCGTGTCGAGAGGAGTTGCCTGAACAGAAATTGGCGGCCTTGTTTTCACACATCTGTTTTATTGTGTAATAAATCCAGTGAATCATGCTAAGTGTGGTAATGCCTCTCTCCTCCCAAAAGACGACCACCAGCCAGGCCATCTTTCGCCTGCAGTCGGGAGTGTGCCAGCTCTTCAGAGACACCCTCACCAATAAGGGCTTTGTGGAGATCCAGACCCCTAAAATCATATCAGGTACAAACACACTCTCACCCAAACTGAAACTAACATGCACTGAATCATTTTTGAAGAGATGTTTCAGTAGAGGCACACTTGTTTCCATATCACCACCCACAGGTGTCCTGTGAGTCATCGCCTGACAGTTCTAAGGTTGACGTCCTTTATGCGCTGTCCATTTTTTTTTTCTCATCAGGAACCAAATTTCAAGTTCAGTTGAAGCTCATGAAACGGTTTCAGTGAGTGACAGAGAGTTTCTGAACCCAAACACAGTCATGCACATCTATGTTCAAGCAAACAACAGACAAGAAGGTGTTAGAGTTGTATTGTTTTAGACCTAACAGGATTTTAATCCAGCCCATTTGGGATTTCGATGCATCGACCAACCTTCACATCCGCTCCTCTACTCTCACATTTCCACACAATGCCCTTCTAATATGACAGGGGAGGCCTCCCTTAAGCTTGCTCCCAAAAGACCTTATCCCACTTCACTGAAAGAAGACTGGAAAAAAAAACTGAAGATTCAAACAGAAATCTTCTCGCCCACATTCAGAAGACAGTTATTTTGAGCCTGTCTCTCTTATCCTTATCCTTTTTCTGAGACATGACTTGGCATTCTACATGTACACAATTTATCTTGTGAAAAACTTTTTCTACTCTTCAGCTGAAATGAATTCACAACTCACAAGAAAGTACATAGGCCTCAACCTCCCACATGTCTCTCAGATTTGAAATGAACTGTTGCAAAAGCTTTGACACTCTCACTTCCTCTTTTCTTTAACAGCCAATGGTATAGACTTAGCCTAGCACTTCTAAATTCAAAACTGGCGCTCTTTCATTTTGGCGGCACCTGTAAAACAACTCTGTGTACTTTTTTTCAAAAACCGCATCTTCCTGCCTGCCAACACCCCGTGCGTACAGTGAACAGTTTGTGCTGTGTGAACCCCCACCCTGCTATTGACGACATGAGAATATCTTGACTGTGTCAAATAGGGAACCACAGCTGTGTTAGGTCTGGCCTATCTGATATCATTCTAAGGCCTGTGTTTGTTTGTTTTGGAAAACATGCCAGGCAACTGTATGCCGATTTTTATTAGATGAATGTAAAATATAAATTGCTTTTATTGACTTTTGCGAGCATCCAACAATTTGCACTCAAAAAGTCATAGAAATATTCTTATTTTCAAAAAAGAGAACAATTGCTAAAAGCTGGCTATTTAGAGTTCCAACTGAAAGGTCTACTGAACAGATAATATGTATTATTATGTATTAGGTGGGGGGGGTCTGAGTTTATGAAGTGAGAAACCTCACTGAGTCACGCATATTTGTCCAAAAGTGTATCCACCTTTGTAGTTAATGGTCACTTTGTGCTGTGGGGCAGTAAAAACCTCATTTCATATCTAAAAGTTGTCTTTGCCCACTTGTAGCTGCCAGCGAAGGTGGAGCAAACGTCTTCACGGTGTCATACTTTAAGACCAGCGCCTACCTGGCCCAGTCTCCCCAGCTCTACAAGCAGATGTGCATCTGTGCTGACTTTGACAAGGTCTTCTGTGTGGGTCCAGGTAAGAGTGCCTCCCATCTGTCCCCTCACACATCTTTCATTCACTTATGGCAAACAGCAAAACAAGCAGCGAGAGTGTCATGAAATCCATAGACCCCATTAACAGGGATGACAGTTTGCACCTTTTCGATTGTTAAACTTTAACAGACCTCCCTCTGTTGCTTTCACTGTGGTGAGAGCTGCTGTAGGGCTTAGTGTCTTAGTGACACAATGGGACTTATAAAACTTTATGGTGAACCCCCAGCTCTTTAGGTAAGCAAACACTGCCACCATCTGATTGAATACATACAGTATGTAATTAAACAGCATGCATAAATACAAACCATCCTATACACAGCCTTCCTTTTTAATTTGCTACTTACATCTGATTTTAAGGGTATACGCGATTCTCCACCAAGATAAAATAAAACATTTGGGAGAAGGACACACATTCAGTATTCTACTGACCCGAGGTCTTTGTTTGCTTCCCTGTAGCTCCACTGGGGAAATCAAAGGGCTTAAGGTCATCAGTGCTTCTAAGTAAACAATGTACTACTCACCACTGTTGCCTTAGTTACGGTCACAGCAATTCAGCAAGTAAGGAGAATTGGGATCAACTCTCGTGAAAATCCCAGTGGCCAGAAGTACTGTTTTTAAATGTGTAGCTATCGCGCTACTTTCTGAAAGTGTCAAAAGAGGTCCACCAGGGAACAAACAGACAGACTGCTCTTAAGCACAGAGGAGCAGATGTCATGTTCGTTATGTTTGGAGTTTTTCTTGGTTGTTTCAGTAAATGTATGCAGGGGTCAGATGCATAAAACTGGGTCGATTCTAGACTAAAATGCGACTCTGCGAATACAAAAGCAGAAATGCGCATATACGGATTTATATAAAGCCATACGTATGCATGGTTGTGTTTTATAAATCTCAGTTGTTGTGAAGTTGTGTGCACGTGCCCTGATTTCCACTCCATTCAGCCAGATGTGGATGTAGACGCACCTTTTAATCAACTGTTTGCATATATGTGTAAAGACTGCTCCACCTGTCTGAAGACAGCTCAATCAAAAAGAACAGAAAGGAAGAAGAAGCTCAGTTTCACATTAGTAAGGCGCTCCAATGCTGACAGAGCAGTCACTCTTATGTACAACCATAATGCCACGGTTCTGGCTAATTATATGTAGCGCTCATAATGTCGTTAATTCACCACTTCCGTTTTCTTTGTTTTGACATTGATATTAAACCTGCATCTTTTCAGTTTTCAGGGCGGAGGACTCCAACACCCACCGTCACTTGACTGAGTTTGTGGGTCTGGATATTGAGATGTCCTTCAACTACCATTACCACGAAGTGATTGACTCCATCACTGACACCATGGTGCAGATCTTCAAGGGCCTGAGAGACAAGTAAGATTAGGATTTATACCGTTAAGCTCAAACCAATAGGTTGACTTTACACATTCTCATGGTATTTGTGATACTCAAACTTTCTATGAGTTAATGTGAAGATTGCACCAGAAATTTGTGCAAATGACATGCCATAGAGGTTTTCCTACTCAACACAAAGGAGTGAATTTTGACAGGATCAGTTCCTGGGCTGGAAATTCAGTGGATGGCAAAAAGTCAAAATATTGTATTTCTTAGCAAAACCTTTTCTGCTGTTGACTCTATATTAATTGTTGTCATCCACTGCTGTCAGCTCTGTTGAAAGTCAGTGATTTCCACTTACCAACAAGAAAATGTTATGATGTGGCTTTATTGCCTCCTAGTGGTGTGAATCAGTGCAGCATGTGTAGGCAGCTGTTAGAGCAGAATGAATGGATTAAAAACTGAAACAGAGGCTCCTCTCATGCATGGAACCCTTCAAGTATCCGCAAGCAGTCACACTTTGGTATGCCCAAAGTTTTTAGTTTTTTGTGTGTTTTTTTTTTTCTTCTTTCTCATCTCACCATCATGGCAGCACTGCTGAAGAACAGCATTGCCTGGAAATGACACCAAGAAAGAGAAGCCTTCTTAGCTGCCATACTGATTTAGCTGATTTTAAAGCTTATTCTGCATTTTAGTGTCAGTTTATCCTTACAGCTTGATTGCAGATCTCAAGCAGTACAGGGATGAGGCCTATCCCCTTGTGGTACAGTACAAGGTTGTAAAAGCCTTCTGTAGCCCTCTCTCAAGACATTTTCATATCAATTCTATTGTTAAATATATATGTATGACATAAATCCGCTCCCTATTTTACACAGCACCCAAACCACTTCAGTAAAGAAAATTGACTTGGTGTCAAAGTTAAGCTCCTGTGCTCAAACCCATTTAATTAGTTTTTTGCTCACATGCTGTGGATTCTGTAGCCATACTTGTATTGTTGGACTTTTGGCATGAATGGAAGAGGAACATTAGGGAGATTTGGCTGATGGGCTAATGGGAGGTAAAATTGCTAGAGTATTTATTAAGAAAAGAAAAAGGGACTTTACATTGGACAGATGAGAGAACAACTGAATTTCTTTACCACTTCCTAACAAAAACCCTTTGAATATTGAATTAAGTAAATGTCTATGGAAGCACTGTTCCAGAGATGGGTTATATTAGGTTTAATGCCAAACTAGCTGCAGTTGGCAGCCCCCTGTCTATACTGTAAATGTCAGTCACTGTTGGTTAGTTTCACCGTGTGACCGCTGTTCCTCTTTCTCAGGGCAGTTTGACTGTTTTGCTTTTGTTCTCATGACTTTCTTTACGTAATAAATTTGCATGTGCGTTTGACTGATTTTCCTGCACTTCAGACAACGATGACTTGGCCTCTGTGGAGCTCTGTTAATTGTCTAATGTTGCTTTGAAAACGTATCAAAATACTTTGTTAGATGTCTTTTAAATGTTAAATGGTGCTCTTTGGCATTCAGCCCACTATCACCCCCTTTATAGAAGTGTTTCTAATTAATTTAGTTAGCATTGTCCCTTTTCCAAGTATTTTTTACTACTTCCACTAGCCCTGCTTTGCTCCGTTTATAGTAAGAGAGCATGTATGGTGGCCAGCAGGGACAGTGTTTGAAACTCTGTACACGTTTGAAACACTGTACAAAACAGTAAAACTTTGACCCTGTCAGGTTAACTACCAAAGGCAAAATTGTCTGGCATTTGGCTCTGTGGGTAGGAATTCTGAACCCTGGTTGGTAGGTTTTAATGTGTGTGTGTGTGTGTGTGTGTGTGTGTGTGTGTGCCTGCCTGCCTGCCTGCATCAGCTTCCAGACAGAGATCCAGACAGTGAACAAGCAGTTCCCCAGTGAGCCTTTCAAATTCCTGGAGCCCACTCTGAGGCTGGAGTACACTGAGGCCTTGGCCATGCTGCGCGAGGCCGGGGTGGAGATGGGTGACGAGGACGATCTCAGGTGAGAAGACATTACATGCCCTGTGTCTCACATCCCACTCATTCTGTCAGATGATTTAATTTTATAAAAGCAGAAATAAAAATTGACATGAGTTTAAAGAGAGGAAGTGAAACAATTACCTCAGCAATATTTTAAGATTCAAGTAATTCTTGTGATCAACACTGTTCTATTGAATTATATACAGCGCATGCCTAGAAATGAATAGCTGTAATGCATTATCACTCTGTTGTCGTAAAACCACTAGAAGACAATTGAATCATTTTATAATATTCACATGTTGGCAAGTTAAGGGTAAACAATGTGACACAATAAGATACAGTTTTAAAGTTAATGCCTTTTTGTTCTGTAGTACGCCCAATGAAAAGCTGCTTGGCCGTCTTGTCAAGGAAAAGGTACGTTCAAATGGGTTTCATTCATTTAATGCCAGGAGTGTAAAAATATGAATATTACTTGATTGGACACTGACTGTAGAAAAATTGTCAGCAGGTTAGAAAAAACCAATGTGTGGATTTAAAGTATTAAAAAGCCATTATTTGATGGGTTGCAGCCTTAAAATCAGCACTTATCAGCTGTCTGCCTTCATCAGAGTGCTCCAAAAAATGGTGACGAGGTGACAATTATCAAGTCATAATACCTGAGCCACAGTCAGCATTTCCAGAATTTTCCACTCTGAGTTTCTCTAGGTGAAGTTAAAAATAATGCAGAGGACAGTTAATTTACAACTTCACAAAACCGTTCATAATGACTGACGTGACATGACAAAAATGACTTTGCAGTGTTGGCAAAGGAAGAGAGATTTACACTTGCATAAGTGACGGAAACATCATTAGAACATGTAGTTATAGTGCAGAACATGGTAGCAATCTACAACCATAACAGGGGTTCAATATGCAGTCCTTTTGTTACATTATATAAAGAAATATATCATTGTCTTGATTCATCCACAGGTATCTGGTGTATCCAGAAAGTCTCTTTAAAAACAACTATTGACTGTTTGCATCGATTCTCTTTTCCTCTCAGTATGATACCGACTTCTATGTGTTGGATAAGTACCCACTTGCTGTTAGACCCTTCTACACGATGCCTGATCCAAACAACCCTGTGAGTCTCACTTACTCATACACACATACGTTATACACGGCTGTTGGCTACATAGCGAGAAATGTGCTGTAACAAATGTTATGTAAATGTTTGCAAATGAGTTTTGTGGTTGACCTGCTGTGGTTAAACTTGCGTTGAGGCCAGAGAGCAGCCGAAGACTCATCAGCCTTCTGTCCTTTGCTGGACATACTGGGCTCCCTGCAGTGTGGCCATGAAGAATTTAACTTAAGTACAAATACAATTTTACCCTGCTAATTTCTCTTTTTCTGTTGTTGTTGAGTATCATGTTTGTCAAATAAGTGGACAGATTCGGCTCTGTTTGATGCCTTTGCCTTGTTTTCTGTTGTTCCTTTGCGCCTCTGTAGTCTGGTGCTGATCCAGACTGCAGCACTGCCAAGTTGCAGTCTTTCTTTTAACTTTCCAAGTCTTATTGTTTTGTCTGACTGGGTCTTTTTTCCCATCCCTCATTTCATTAACGGATTCTTGACCTCATAGGTGACGTTACTTTTTGTTCTTGTCCAGAAATACTCCAACTCATATGACATGTTCATGAGGGGAGAGGAGATCCTGTCCGGAGCTCAGAGAGTCCACGATACTCAGCTGCTGACTGAAAGGGCCATCCATCACCAGATTGGTAAGAGTAAAGACTGTATAGAAGGATCTGTTAAAGGGGCATTAAGTAATTTACATATGATTTCTGTCTCCCTCTATTGGTGATCAGTTTGAATTACAACACCGAATGGAAATTTGTTGGATTGATGGTTTGTAAATGTTGGTGAAAGCAAGCAAAAAGTTTATAGTCATTACAAGTTTTCCACAACTGAAACTCTTTCTTTTTATGAAACCACAGATCTGGAGAAGATCAAGTCATACATCGACTCCTTCAGGTTTGGCGCTCCCCCACATGGTGGTGGAGGCATTGGTAAGGAATATGTTTTTTGGGTAACCCACAGGAGACATTGTCAGAACATACTGTGTGTGAATATGGCTCCAGGTGTCTCGTAGATTTTTAATGGCAATAATAAAGATTCAACGAGTGACTGAACTGTCATCCCTCCCAGGCCTGGAGAGAGTCTGCATGCTGTACCTGGGTCTTCACAACGTGCGTCAGACCTCCATGTTCCCGCGCGACCCTAAGCGCCTGACGCCTTGAACCTTCGACCACATGGACAAACCCAGTATCACTGGACTAATGCGTATATGCTGGTGATGGGGAAACAATACTAATCCACAATGCAGAAAGGGAGAAGGGTATAGGAACTAGTGCCACTTTATGACTCTAATGTGCCACTAGGATTAACCATTAAGACCAGAGAATGAAGCAGTTGCAACAGTAGGATGTACTTTATTAACTGCTGTACAATGTTGTTTTACAACAACAAATAACATATGCATAGAAGAAAAAGAGGAGTTGGCCAGTGATTTAAGGAAGTTGCTGTAAAGCTGCACACACCTAATCCATCATTTAATCAACGAGTCAGTGTTTGTCTAAGTTCTTTTCTATGGTGATGTTCATATACGACTTTAATACAGATCTGAGTCCTTCCTACTACCAGCAGATACTAAGGACTAATGATTGTGGTCTCCAGCAGTATGCCTGAAACTACGAGTGTTTTTCTATGTAATTAGAGGACGAAACACAAATAAAACTTCTACAACCTTCAATTACTTGGTCTTCATTTGTTTCGTGTGTGTCTGTGTGCCTGTACTGCTTCTGAATTCATTAATGATGACGTTTCATACAAGTAATAGTTCACAGACTAATACATTGTTTAAACATGCATTTTATGTCCCCAGTATTGTCTCAGTGTAATCTCTCATGGCTGCACATGAAGCATGCATGATCTACTAAAATACCACTTGCTGAAACAAAAATATTAAATAACCATACAGAAGGCAAGGCTTTACTTTCTCTCCTCATTCACAGTTGGATAAGTTAAATACTGAATTCACTGCCCTGCTTCATACAGTGCAAGAATAAATCAAAGTGCTCAAGTGTTAATGATGTAAAAAATAAACTCAGTTAAATTTCAATATTGATAGCTGATAATGCAACTTCCTAAGTGACACACTTGTATACATGTAGCATTATGTTTAATGTCAAACACAATATCGTGTAAGTCCAAACTTATAGGCATCAAGACGTGCTCTAACCATGGGCTTGTTCAGTAGCAGCTCCACTGACTTGAAGGATGAAGAGGAAGATGTGAACAATGTCAATGTAGAGCGAGAGCGCTCCGTAGATGTACTCCTCTGGGCTGATGGCCAACTCCCGATTTCCAATAAGTAGCTGAGTGTTGTATACTAAAAACTAACAGACAGAAAGAGAAGACAGGGCAAATTTCACATCAAAAAAGAAGGAACGTGGGTTTGTCTGCTTTTATTGTCTTTGTTACAAACCACAGATTTTGGCAACAGGTAGCAAAACTCACTTTTTTCCTGTTAACCCCAAATATAGTCACAAGCATAAAGTCACATTCAAGAGCAGACAACATATCTCAACACAGCTAGCTAGATTGCCGTACCATTTGATGTTGATTTTGTTGTTCCATATCTGAATGAATCTTAATGTTTTTGTGACCCTTGGTATTTCCTTGAGTACTACTATCAGGCCAAAGTGTCCACCTGTACTCAAAGAAGACTACAGCCATTAATGGCTCTGTGAGGCTCTACTTACAGCCCAGCAGTGCTTTGAGCTAAGTGCTAACATGCTAACGTTTACTATGTTCTTGTTAGCATACTAATATCTGCTCGTTATCTGTAAACGCAAAGTACAGCTGAGGCTGATGGAAATGTCATTAGTTTTGAAGGTATTAGGCAATAAACCAAAGCACTGGGTAAATAAAAATTTGACCTGATGGTGGTGCTAGAGAAACGGTCAGAAGATCACCAAAGTTATTACAAATCATGCTGAGGGGAACATGAATGTGTGCACCAAATTTCATGGCAACACATTCAATAGTTGGAGTTCAATAGTTACCATTCTGGACCAAAGTGGTAGACAGAGCGACACTGCTATCACTAGAGCCGTGCCTCAACCGTGGCTTAAAAATATCAAAATCTAATGGGAAAATTGCCATGAAATTCACTGTTCACATGTTCAATATCCCCAGAGAATGAACCCTTTCCATTTTGGGCACTCCATGGTCTTTCCTTTCGCACCACTCTCAGATCAAAACATCAATTTACCACAGATGATATCGCATAAATTGATGGACAGATTGCTGTGAAATTCCCCGAGCACCTTCATGGTCCTATGATGATAAACCGTTCTCATTTTACTTATCTCATGGCCTTTCCTCTGCATGCAAATTGTCAGAATATTGTTAGGTCTAGCAATTGTGTATTTCGGGGTGTACGGACCATTATGCCTCTTGTTATTCAACAATAACCTTGTAATACCAAGCTCAAATGCTCTCCCTAAATTCATGTGAATGTAGACTCACCAGAGTGTACATGATGGCTCCAATTGCAGCGTAGAGCATATGCAGCCAAGGGACCTGTTGAGTGACATAAGAAAGGCCTCTGAATGTGAAATCAGTCACACAGATACACCCTACTGAGCTGCCACTCCTCACACTGAGAAACAAGAGTAGAGAGAATAAATGAAAGAACTTGACCAAAGAGTCCTCACATATTGGAAGGAGAGGACGATGGCTGTAACAATCCCAATGATCATGAACAAAACAGCAGCAATACAGAGAAATCCCCCGCAGGAGGTGAAGTCCACCTGTGATGAGAAACGAGTCATTAACAGGATGAAAGTGAAGTTAATATGCTTCAAGCCACATGAAAGAGCAGTCAAGGTAATATGAAAGAATTCAGAATGAGGTAAAAAAAATAAAAAATAAACGTGGGGTGGATGTGTACCAGCCAAAAAATGTATCTTTTTCATCTTGAGTTGCATCAGACGGAGAAGTTGGATTCACATCTTATCGCAAAACATTATAAATATTTAAAAGGAACTCAGTGCCCCTTTGTAATGCGAGACAAAGGCATTCTTTTACACTGACAACAAAGACATCCTCTGACAAGCAACGGGCTACTGAGCTACAGAGAGACACGGTTTACATCTCCATGTACCTTGGTTTGGAAGCAGAAGATTGTGACAGCTATACAAACTACTGCTGTTATTCCCATGGCGAGAAACACTGCTTTTGTTTCATAATAGCTGTAAAAGATACATGTAGAGATTAAAACTAGAACATAAAATATCACAAGGTGTAATACATCATTATCAAAATGTACTGTATTTGTGTATTGTGTTGTGGAGCCAAAAACAAACCTCGAAACTGTTCCGGTCATGTAAGACAAGGCGATAGTCTGCGAGACAAAACATGAGAACAATGTGTCAGAAACGACACGACGAAAGAGTGGGTTTGAACCTTTTTCATGTTTTTTTTTTCTTTCTCACTGGCTGTCTTTGTTTTGTTTTACTTTTCCTGTCATCAACTCAAATATTATTTCACTCCTCACAATATGCTCTCAGTTTTATGGATCCATATGGATCTGGTGGACCACAGCCAATATTTGCTTCTCACCCATACTATTGTACAAACAATACTTACAAATATTCCCAGCAGCACCACATTCCATGGGAAACGCCTCCTAAACACAAATTGCGATGAATATTTTAAAATGTATACAAACAGATGTATCATTACTGGTTATAAATATTTAAATAAGACTTGACATTAGCAGTAAAGCTATTTTCTAACTTATTCAGACAGGCCATGCTTACCTCGGCCCTTTACAGCAGATGAGAATGCAGTAAACCACAAAATAAACCACACTATGGAGAGATAAATCACTATATTGTTACTGTATATAACAGCATGTCATGAGAAAAATAGCATTCATAATTTTGGGGAGTTGCTCGTTCTATGTTTTTTTTAATTATTTAATTCCACTGAAAGTATGTTTTTGTTTTGTTCCTAGAGTGTAACTCACAAGGATGCCCAGTAGATGCCAGGGTATCTGATGACAAACAGCCTCACTGGGTCACTATGAAAGCACAGACATAAGGGATCACTCAGGAGCAGACTGTTCCTCACCCTCCACCAGATACAGTAAACAATGAGACAGAATATTAGACTAGGATGAACAGGGACACTTACACAAACGTAAAGACAGCAACAACTGAAAAGGTGACGGCAAGCTGTGCTGCTAAAATTAAGTAAACCTGCCCACAAACACAAAACCAAGCAGTTCTGTTGAGCACACAAGAAAACATTTCAGTGGCTGTAGATGAGATTAACAGGATTGTCACTGGCACTCTGAACAACAGAAAAACACACAGGACAAGTCTGCGTGTGACATGATCAATGGTGAAAATCCTCACCTTTCTAATGAAGGCATGCCGAATAGTTGTGCTCTCCCACTGGGTGCTCAGAAAATCCTCCATGTCTCCTGCAGAATTGGGAATAGCAAATTTATTACACTTGGGAGTTAATCTAAATATAATGCAGGATGGGATTGACAATAGTCCTGTGTAATTTCCTCAGAACCTCGGTTGGATGTGGTCACTCCAGCAGACAGAGTCGGTATTGTGGTGGGCACCCCAGATGGAGAGAAGCCAGGGTGTGCCCACATCCCAGCTTGCGGATACACACCCTCCTGGCCCCAGTAACCAGGCGGGCCGGGGAACATGCCAGGACTGGGGCTGTAAGATGGAGGTGGTGGAAGAGGGAAGACATGTTCGGGCTGGTGGGGGTAGTTTCCATACTTAGGGTGGTGCAGTGCGTCCTCATAGGGTGGAGGATTATCAATTTTAGACATCATGATCTTGCCGGACCACCTTGAAGAGAGGATAAGTGATGATCAGCTACAACTGTAAAAGGTAAACATACACATAACCTCCAACTACTTAGTCTGGTCAGTATGTTATAATGAGTTGTCTAATAAATTATTATGTACTTATACTTTTAATTGTTACAATTACTAAAGGTAACAATCCAAAGTTCTGTATTTATTATCTGCTATGCTATGTCCGTGTACTTGTAACAAATAAATACACCATAATAACCTAGTCATACTAGAAAAGTCTAGGAGAACAATTGCACAAATGAGACTCTGAATGCGCATTATAGTCTAATCTGAATGAATACTTTCAACATTGACAAAAGACAGACATGTTACTTACCTGGTGGCTTTAGTCTAAGATGGGAGCACTGTGCCCTTCAGTCCTTTCTCTCCTTGGAGGTTTGCAGACTGGCACCACAGGAGGATGGCATCTTTGTAATAGGATATGTGGACTGAAACTCACACTGTCACCGGTGTGTCTCAGAAAGCAGGGAGACTCCAATTGCTCAGCCTCCAATTCAAAGTAATAAAAATACAATTGAAAAAACAAACTGATTATTGGGTGTATCTGTGTCCTGCAAACATTTAGTTAGATGTTAGGTAACACTCCCAACGTTGAGCTGCCTTTTTGTTTTTTTTAAGCAGTCATCCTGATAATATATTTTTCCATAAGTCAATTATATTTTTCCTCTAAGTTGACCCAAATGTAATTAAATAGTATACAGCCCACTGTATACAGTATTGTCATTTTGAGCTATAACCTAGCGTTAATCAGTGTCCCACCAGGAACGTTAGGCGTCGCTAAATTATTTAGAAGTCGACCAAAACCTGGCTCGATTCCACATTGACGCCATATACAATTAATTAATTCATTAATTAATTTAGGTGGAGTTCATTCGTACATTTCACATAGGTAGGCTAGAGTAGTACATGCTGGGCTAAAGCCTTAAAATGATAACTTTGAGTATGAATGTATTTATGCGACCATAAAATTAACTTTGAATGGTAATACGTTTATTATAATGTCTTAACTTAAAATTAAGTTACAATTCTAGCCTTAGAAAAGCTATTTTCTTGACACAAACGTCAAAATATTAAGTTTCTGGGGGCGAAAAACAACGTAAACTAAATAAAGGTTAGTAGATTCAAGGTTTATTCATTTGTACAGGTTTACATCTCGCTGCAGTTCTTTTGCAGATTTTAAGTTCATATATGTCAGGGATTTAGCCTACAATATAACCTAAATTCCTAATATAAACAAAGTACTAATCTCCTGCTTCCGAGGTTGGCGTGTCGCTTATCACGTCATTACGTTCAGCTCAGAGGCTATGGCGCTTCCTGACTGGATGGTGACTCTGGTTGCCGCCGCATTCTTCTTCTCTTTCTTCTGTTTATGTGTTCGCTACGGACGCACTGTGTTTTGGAGAACATTGTTGAGCAAAATAATGGCCCGCACGGAGAAGCCGTTGTTCCGAATCGCGTGAGTGTAGTATGACCTTCCTTAATAAAACACGGTTCCGTTATCATCGTGGTGATTCTCGATAGCGCAGCTTAGCAACATCTAGCCATTCTTATTAGGAGAGGCCGTCCCACCAAACTGTATTCAAATATGTTACAATTTGAAGTTGCTTTGCCACTCGACAAATGTACTACCCCTGACATTTTGGTTTGAAGCCTTTTCTAAACTGTTAATATCCACTGTTTTGTTCGGCATACATACGAGCCACAAACGTATATTTGACGACCAGTGCATTTTAGTAGACGTTGTTGCTTATAATAAGACGCCAACCAACTAATTTCTAGATGTTGAAACTGTCTCATAATTAGTGCTGCTTGGTGGAACACATTTTTGCCGAATCGAAAAATTGCTCCGCACGATCTGATCTTCCGTGGTACTTTTAACTAATGTAGCTAGTATGTACCTTGGCCACCCTAAAGTTGCAGATATTTCACCTAAGTAGGCGTGACCACGTTGTCATTTGACTACATGGTGGGGTTAGAATTATCCACCCCCGCTACCAGACAGATGTTAACTGGCCTTTCGAACTGTTTCCCAGGTACACACTCTACACCAGGACCAGACTTGGCTACATGTACTACAAGAGGCAAATGAGGAAAGCCCGAGAACATTACCCTGCTGGTCATTCCACAGCTCAGTCCATGGAGTTCAATGGTATGCAGCAGTCTGGATTTTACAGTTTACTATGTGTTGCTCATACTGTATGTCCCTTGGTTGTTTTGAGGAGATCCTGATTGCCATCCACACAAACAGAAAGCCCTGTTGGTTGGGTGAAACATAATGCATGGTGTTACATTCTCAGAATATATAAGTAATTGTCATTAACATCACTGCAGCAGTGCTAGCATTTCAATACATACTATGCACATTATATGTATACCATTTAGTACTACAGGTCTATACCATTTTAACTAAAAATGTAATATTGTTCTGAATACTTTGTCTGCCCACAGGTATCAAAATAATTCCCATCTCAATACTGTCTGACAACTACAGCTATCTTGTAATTGACATGGCCTCCAGTGTTGCAGTTGTTGTAGACCCTGCAGACCCGCAAACAGTTCAGGTGAATGCCTCTACTGTCAGTAACATCTTGTCATCTCCAGATCTATGTTAGTATGCATATAATGACAGAATTTTCCTGTGCTATTAGCCTTTTCTGTTTCAAGAGATAGCTTATAGTAGTTCTAGTGATGTAATTGTTGACTTCAAAACACTTTTATCAAGCCCACAAACCCTTTCTCTTACTTACTCAGCTATTGTAAAATGACTCATTTTTTCAACATCACTTTCAATGCCCTTCCTTTTCTTTCATTTTAAAAGTATTTTACTATCTACAGCTATTGATTGTCAACAGCTGTAACTAAGCAGCATCCATTACAGGCACACAAGTAAAATTACTAATGCCACATACTGTGTCAACAATCTGAAGTGTTTTGCAGCTCAATGGGCTTTTGAGTAAAATGCTGCTGAAGTGATGTTTTATATGGTGATTGAAGGTTTTAACGGCACTTGTAATTTTCAGGCAGTCCTTGAGGAAGAGGGAGTGACGTTAGAAGCAATACTCTGTACACACAAGCATTGGTGAGTTTTATCGTTTTATACATGCATATTATTATTATTATTATTATTATTATTATGTGTGGTTTGTTTTTGAGATTTCATGTATAAAAACCAGAGGAGATGGGGCTGAATATACCAAGTATGACAGATTACAAAAGCTGTACACTGTGCCAAGGGAATATGGGTAAACATGGTGTTCTCATGCACACAATTGCTGGTGTTCATATTTCATATTAATCTATCTAATCTTAGGGAAGCACCCACACTAATATGAATACATTTGAAAATTGCATTTATAACTTTAAAGTTCAACGTCCAGACTTAAACTAAAATAAAGACTATGTGGTTGAAAATGCTTAGTGTAGACCAAAAACAAAACAATTTTCTGATGTGTCCACAATACTGGCAAACCTCTGCTTTTTGTTCCATTTACAGGGATCACAGTGGGGGAAACAAAGCGTTGAAAAGGCTTCATAGCTCATGCAGAGTTTATGGAAATGCAGCTGATAACATTCCTGGCCTCACGCAGTAAGTCCCTGCTCGCACAGTATAGCACACTGCTTCCCACAGAATCAGTGTGACTGTACTCAGTCCCGTCTTGTTCCCCCTGTCAGCGCTCGTAGCAGCTGACTTCACAGTAAATTATCATGGTATGATAAACTGTTCCACGATGTCTGGGGGGTTGTGGCTTAGGAATGAGGGTCATCCTAAACTAGACCACATCCAAACCACTGGACTAAAGTGTATGTTCCAAAATGATAATGGTGGATTTGACTACATAAACCAGAAAACTAGTGGTTGCCCCATTTGTTTAGATTGGCAAGTACATTTTATTACCAAAATTATTTTAATGTTTATGTTTTAGAGATACCGTACAATGCCAATGCCCCGTTCCGCTTATTAGGCTGTGATTGTCCGACAGTTTGGTAGGATTTTCAAGTTTCCTTTGATTTGATTGTGTAACACATTAAATCAAAAACTCTACATCTTTCATTCTCCTTACAGCACTTTTATTTATTTCTCTCTGTGTTTTCCCAGCCCTCTCTCACACAAGGACTCAGTAACAGTTGGCCGTATGCACTTTAAGGCCCTCTTCACTCCTGGACACACAGTGGGACACATGATCTACCTCCTAGATGGCCGGGGGGTCGGCGCCCCCTCCAGCCTCTTCTCCGGTGACCTGGTGTTCCTCTCAGGATGTGGTGAGTTACAAGAGAACGGAATCGACAGAAATAATCATACAGAACTGACATTCTGCTGCTTTTGCTTTTATGTAAAACAAAGAAGAGACACAGAAAATACAGAGCAACAGAGACCTCTGTGATGTGGAATCATTCTACACATAATGCATGTCCTTGTACCCCGAAACGGGCCACTGAATGATTGTGAAGAGATAATGAATTGGCTGTTTGCTAATGCTAAGCTAAATAGGCATCATGTCCTCGGCACAGCCAGTGAAAAGAAATGCATGAACTTGTCCTCATGCAGACAAGTAGATGTAACTTGAATATGAACTGAATTGGCATAAAATAGGTTATAATGTAGAATGATATTCATAGCAACACACATCATCATCATCATCATTATGCAAGGCACTGTAAATTATAGCCTGGCTAATGTTGAATACTAGCAAACTTACAAAAAACGTATGCTTTTTGGTTGTTTTTGTATCTCATTGTTACTTATATGGTTATTATTTTTACTACCCTGTTCCCCGAGAGGCTATAAGGAATTTAATTACAGGAAATCTGCAGGTCTCTAAGACATCATAAAAAGTACAAAATTATTAGAATTAAAATTAAAAAATGTGTCTTAAAATATAGTCAGTCATGGGCAGGTCTTGTTTTGTTCATTATTCAATGGCAGCATCTTTTGTGCTGTTTGGTGTACTGCAGAATGGCGTCAGTAGTACAGTAGCTATACAACCAGCTTTACTAAACACAGCTTCATGTCCCTTTTTAAAATACATTTGCTAATGTGCCTTTTATTTTACCTCCCATTTACAGCATGATTTCATAACTTTCATGACCTCCTAGTAGTTGACCAATTTAAAACTCAAAATCTTTTTTTAAATTGAATTCCAAGTAGCAATGAAAAGATGGAAAGTTTGGCCTCCAGAGACAAGACCTTTTAAAACTTGCAGATACCCTGTTCTGAACTCCAAACCTGTTCTTGTTGTTTTCAGGGAGGATGTTTGAAGGCAGTGCCACAACAATGCTGTCATCTCTGGACACAGTCGCCTCCTTAAGTGATGATACTCTATTATGGCCTGGTAGGAAAAACTTGTCAGTTGTCAGAGACTCTGTGGCACCAATACACGTATTTACAGTTAAAGTCTTATTAGTGGTTGTATGGGCACTTCTATGGAGTGTAAGCTTGTGTGGTTCAATGCGTGATTTTTTTTTTTATTTCTTCGTCCGCTGGCTGTCCCTCAGGTCATGAGTATGCAGAGGACAACCTGCTGTTTGCTGCTGAGGTTGAGCCACGCAACGCTGCCAGGGAAAACAAATATCAGTGGGTGCTACAGCAGCGAGGCCAGAAGCTGTGCACGGTGAGAATGATATATCGCCATTGTTATGCCTCTCAAGCACGCCTTTCCAGAAAGGATTCATGTTGTCCAGCACCTGGGAGGAAGGGCTTATCACCTGCCTACAGTGTACGTGTTGTCAGTGCCCGAGTGCTCGCTCTCCTCACACTCCCTCCTCTTCCAGGCTCTCACAGTTCGGTCTCATCTATGATACAGTCTGCAGCAGAGCAAAGGTTCACTGTTGAGTGAACTGCACTATCCTTTCCCAGTGACTGGGAAAGGATAGAAAATCTGACTTTAGCAACAAGACTACTTAAGTATCACCAGGGAATTCTGAGTATTAGTGAGTGAAGCAAAGTAAACAACTCATGGTGCACCTGCTGCAGGGATTGTCTTCAGAAACACTTAACCAAGGCCAGACTGTATGCTTGTTGATGTTGGAGGGCATAACTATGCACCTTGACTTGACTGTTAGGTAATAGACATTTTGACTTGTCATAGTAGAAAAAGCACAGGTGTTACTAATAACATTAACAATGACTCTGTTCTATTCAAGTGTCCCAGTAAGCCACGACAGGGTGACAGTGAGCCACCATGAACAATACCAGGAACTGAAGCAGCTAAATGGAATTCAGCCATCATTCATTTTATAATTTACACCTGTGATTTTCCTATTGTGACAGGTGTCTGCTGTGAACAAGGCCTATCATTCTGATTATTACCATAAAATAAAAACTGGATGAATTCTTTCAACAAAGTATCAACTATAGTGGTTTATCTGGCTTGCATTACCTCAACCATGGCTTTTTGATAGTGCTACTTTTGCTGGATATCCATTAGCTACGAATTTGAATTTGCTTTGTGGTGGGGAAGGAGGGGCTGTTCAGAGAGCTTTACATTAAACAACAGATTCCCATTAGCACTTGAACTCCCCATTTTAGCTGCTTTTAACTTCTGTGATCCAGGGTTTTAGCATCTGGACTGGCAATCAGTGTGGATTATGCTCAACTTAAATGCATAAAATGGAAAGCTGAAATGTATTTTCTTTTGTTGAGAAGAGGTTTCACAGCAGTTTAGCTGGGGCAGAGATGCAGAAATGCAAAGCTGTGCTGGTTTAAGTTGGCAGGAATCACTTGTTACCCACAATTCTGTTCTGCAAATGAATGAATGGCATGTGAATCATTGTGGCAGCCCTCCTCATCAGTTTTGAGGAGGGCTGCTTTTTGACACGCAGTTAATTTTCAGAGTCCCTCCACTATCGGAGACGAGAGGCAGTATAATCCTTTCCTGCGCAGCCACTCTGCGGAGCTCCATCTGGCCCTGGGCCTCCAGCAGTTTCAGGATGAAGACTGGACCCAGTTCAGGGCTCGGGTGCTGGAGGAGCTGCGAAAACGCAAAGACCTCTACAACAGGAGATAGAACTGGAAACACTCAGGCCAGAAGTTAGCTAAACACTGGCTAACAGAGTGACCTCTGTTAAAGGACCTGAACTGGAAGAGGTACGAAAGCAGCGATCTGCAGTTTTAAAGTAACAATGAAAGGAGCTCTGAGGTACTGTATAAAAGGCCAAGTCTGTTCAAAGAAACCAGTTTAGTACATTTCAAGGGGCATTTCATTATGTCATTATTTACCTTTATCAACCTGTATCAGAGACCACTAGGAACATAGTCACAACTTCATTATTACATGACACAAATCAATTAGCTTATGATCTCTCCACATACTGTATATTATGCTAATGTGTTTATAGATAGAACATTTATTGCCTCTTTAACATAGAGACATCAGCAATAATGTAGATTTGTGTTGTGTTGCTTTCTGTAATTTTACAAGTAGGTACAACCAGATTTCTGATTCTGGTGTGTGAAACACATGGTGATAACAGGTCTGCACACTACATTTAGACAGCATGTTAGGTATTGTGTTTTTTTACTGCACAGCCTGGTTTATTTTTAAGACAAGTCAAACATTGTTTTAAAAGCCTTACATGAAGATCTTTGGTACGCTGGCTGTATTTTGGATGCTGGTTTCACATTTACAGTGCTGCTGAAGAGTTATAAATGTTGCCATGGAAGTTGTGATCTTTTGGAGTATTTGGTTGTGAATATTTGATTTTGTTATATTATTTTTAACAATAATGATACCGTTAATTTAACAAATCACAAACACTCTTTGCTGTCGGTACTTAGTGTTAAAGTCAGAATAATGTATGGAAACAAGGCTGTACACTAGCCTTTCATGTGAATCTTTGTTTGCTGAATCAAAGAGCCAATTTCATTTTGACTTAACAGAGATGTTACTAACAGTTG
Source organism: Maccullochella peelii (assembly GCA_002120245.1). Taxonomy (NCBI): domain Eukaryota; kingdom Metazoa; phylum Chordata; class Actinopteri; order Centrarchiformes; family Percichthyidae; genus Maccullochella; species Maccullochella peelii. Next base: position 47,600 of record LKNJ01001786.1, on the reverse strand, counting down.
TTTTTTATGATGCATGTGAATGGGCTACTAGCCGTTTTGTTTTTTTTCCCCAAGAAGTTTTATTTTATTCACTCATGAAACAAGAATTAATCTAAAACTGGGCCCCAGGCATTAGACGTGGAACACATGTTTTTAGTTCAGCCCTTTATTGTGCCTCTGTATTTTTTAAGTGTTAATAGTTGCACTACATGAACGTGAACAGCAACATATGTGATGGATTGGACTGGTAGTGCACTGTAATGTATGAAACGTGACTGAATTACTGTTGAAGGGATGCTTCCTTATGTTAACCTGTTGAATTACTCATAGCTCCCAACAGTGATAATGAAGATAATTACATGTACAGGGTGGTGTTGAATCAAGCAATCTGTTGGCATACACTCTGTTTTACAATCAGTTTTGACTTTTGTTTAAAATGTGTAATATTTAAGAGCAAGATGGTGATGGAAAGATTTTTCTTTATTTCTAATATGAGAATATAGTGTGACATTGACTGTAGCATCACTTTCAAATTTCAGAAGGAATGTTTTTATAGCCAATTTGAAAACTTTGGAAAGCAAAATTGTGCATTTTTTTTTTATATATTGGAAGATTTATTATACTGTGACAATACAATGGTCGGAAATTATTTCAGTATAATAAAACAGTCTTCTTCCTGTGCACTTTTGAATGTTTCTGTTGCGTTTTATAAAGGAGGAGTAATGCAGCCTGAGATGGGCGAGAATGCAAAGGAATAAAACCTTTAAAACTTTGAGGAGATATAAACGCTCTTCAGATTCCCCCGTTGCTCCTGCAGAAGGGCACGATCCAAAGCACCTTGTCCCCTGGTGATTGTAGACTAAAATGTTCTGTTTGTTTGATGCCGATTCGCATCTTATTTGCATATGTTTGAGTTATGAATACCACCACATGGGAGACCATTTTACTTCAGGTTACGTTTTAATGAGGAAATTTGAAAGTAAACTCCTTCATTAGAGCTGTGTATGTGCTATTTGTTGTCTTTAAGAGTGTTTAAAACTGACAGCTGAGGTATTTTTTTCCCCATTGCTATAACTTCCCTCAACTCAAATAAGAGCATAACCTACTTTATGCACATGCAAAAGATACTCTATAAAACAAAAAGGTGAACTGAACTGTCGACAAAGCAGTGTAATAAAACAGAACAAGCTGTAGGATTACAGACCAATGTGTTTTGTCTTGGGTCCACCTCAGCTGCTACATTTTAAGTCTTTTGTATAATGAATCAGAGGGACACTGATGAAAGTAATTTATTTTGCATAATAAGAGCTAAAGGGAAAAACAAAGATAATGCTGTGATTTTTTACATTATTTTGCCCATGAAAAGTCTAAACCTGTGATGCACTTAGCACACTCAGAATCAGGCTTGCATTAGCTCCTGAAACTCACAGGCTCTCAATACTTTCAGAAATACATTAATAAAAACATGTTTTAAAGCAGCCACATTGTCTATCATAAAGCAATGCACAATCCAAGTACAGTGTCGTCTAGGTCAATGGGTATTGCTATTCCCATTTTATTTCATTACTGTTCTTCCATTTAGGCCTTTTTCACCAAAGACACTTTGACATGTCACAGGTGTGAATAATAAAATTAATGATGGCTGAATTCAATTTCAGCTGCTTCGGTTCGGAGCCATCGTTAATGTTATTCGTAACACCTGTGCTTTTCCTACCATAAGTCAAAATGCCTGCTGTGAAGAAGGCCTGTTACAGATACAGATGCAATTTTCTGTAAATCAAATAACACAATCATGAGTAATTGTACAGAGGACACCACTTGACAAGATAACTCAAAACTAATTATAGTTTCAGTAACACAAGGGATTGTTTTCGGTTATTGTTTTAGTCGTAATTTTAAAAAAAAAGCATTATGATCAAATGTAATTGCTTAATATTTCAGGAATTTATCACACATACACTTTCAGAGATTTTTTAACCACATTCAGTAGCTATTGCATACAGTGTATGAAACTGTATATCCTGTGGATGAGTAGGATATAGAGTAGATATAGTATCTATGAAACCCTTACCTTTTAATAATTGCCAGTTTAAGCTCAAATTTAAATAAGATGATGATCTGACCTCTCTTTGATCTTAACCTTATTAATTTTTGGAGTCAATGAAAGTGGTGTGAAGGAATAATCTAATTAAATCTAATGAGGTCATGAGGCTAGAAATAGCATTATATGCTGAATGGTAGCTCTTAGTTTGTATGCCTTTTTGATCCAATTCTACATCCTGTACCGTATTGTAGTCTCTTGTCATTATCAAATTCTTATCATGTAGCCTTTTTTTTCTTGTAACATATTAAAAATGTCTTCAAAAAAGAGTGGATCATCAGAATTAGGTGCCTATAGATTTATTATTAGATGGGCTGGACTATCCACTAATTATACTCTTGTATAATAAATCTACCTGGGTGATGTGTTATTGTATCTTTAACCACAATATATACTTCCTTTTTATACATTATCATTACACCTTTAGAATTTGAGCATCCATGTGAAAAGTATAGCCTATCTACCCCCCCCCCCTTTTTTTCCCCACCTAATCTCACCCGCTTGAGTAGAGCAAGTCTCATGTAAATCGAATATGTAATAGATCTGAGAGATAGATTTTATCTGTAAGCCAGGTAAAAATGTCTCCCCTTTTCGTCTTGTCAGCTAAACCATTACAAGTACAACCAGATTAGTCAATTTATACTGGATACTTTTAATGATAGTTTTGTGTGATAGTTCTGTCCCCTTATTTAACATTTTGTTTGCTTTCATTTGGTATGCCTTTGCTGTCTCTTTCATTGAACATTAAACACAGATAGATACTACATATCACTTATAGTGATAACACTTACTTTAATGAGTGTCCTTGTAACATTTGCGTTGCTCTAATTGTCCCCTATAAGCCAAATAACCTGTCAGAGCCAGGTCTTTATAATCTCCTCCACTCCGTGTCAGTGACTGTACTCCGCTCTGTGTTTTTAGTCTGATCTTGTCTACGTCACACAAGTAGGAAGTGGATACGGAAATATAGTCACCACCAAACAGCAGGTAGCTCAGGCAGGACCTGTCTGTCACAAGTCACAGCTTCTCGGTCAAGATGTTGAAGGCGGTTATTTTAATTGGAGGCCCCCAGAAAGGTGAGAAGAGATATCACCCTTTTCGTGTTTTCAGAATCAGCTGTGCTAGCTAGGTTGCTAACGCTAGCAAGACCGCTAAAGACCCGCTGAGCTTGTTTATTTATCACTGACGTGGCGCAATGAGAGGACTCCACACAAACAAAAGCAAACAAGAACATTTAAGACTTAATAGCCAAATATCTTTAATAACCACAACACTAACTGACAACATGTAAACAACAACACAGCAGTTAGCGTTAACAGTTCTGTAACTGCACCCTACCTATTAGGCTATTATTATAATTATTATTATTATTATTGGCTCATTCGATTGCCTATTAGACCCATTATCTGTCGTATCTAGTGAACGTACTCCAGTTTAAAAATGAGGCGTTTTAAGATTACTGTACACCTACTACAGGAATAAGTTAAATAATACTTTTAATAGTGGCGTTAGGACACACTCTTCAGTTCGGCATAAATTCAGTCCACCATGCAGTTCAAAAATATGGTATAGTAAACCAAGTGGAGATTTCACAGGAATGATGTGCTGCCTGGTGCTTAATTTACTACCAAACCTTTGCTCAACATTTTCTTGTCCATGATGATGGACTTTTAAAATGCCACATTTCTAAAATGATTTTTCTTTTTATGTAAGGGAGGACTGGACATCACATATAATGTAGTTAAGGGTTCTGTTTAGTTTCGATGCACACTAGAGATTACAGATGAAGTGATCTGCATTGTAATCTGAGTAATCGCCTACATTGCTTTGCAGGCACAAGGTTCAGGCCGCTGTCATTCGAAGTACCTAAACCCTTGTTTCCAGTAGCTGGTGTGCCCATGCTGCAGCATCACATTGAAGCATGTGCCAAGGTGAGTGTCACTGCAATACTATAGTCATTGTGCAGTGGAGTATTAGTAAATGTAGCATACAATGTAGGGCAACTGTGGAAGCTTAAGTAGGTTGTTTAAAGGTAACACTGTAAATATGTTATCAAGTTATAGATTGTGTTTAGTTAGTAAAATTTTGTTTTGTGTACATTTTTTGGGTGTCGTTACTTTTATATTAGTGGTATATAAGGTTGGCCCCTGCATAGTATCACATGAATCCTGAAGTTGAATCAGTCTGTACTAGCCTAACTGGGTGTAAAAATAGTAAAGAGCTTGTCGTCCCTGTTGCTGGCTGGTGTTAATGATGTCTTTCCATGTGGCTTGTTACGCCGAGAATAGCCTTTAATAAAATCAGTCCAATAATGAATATCTTTTGTGTTCCAAGGTACCGAACATGAAGGAGATTTTGCTCATTGGCTTTTATCAACCAAATGAAGAATTGACCAGATTCCTGTTTAATGCACAGCAGGAGTTCAAAATTTCCATCAGGTAAACAACAGAGCTCAAAAGCAGGTAAAGAATGGAGCTCTTAGGTACCTCACTAAACAAGTGCAGACATACCTAGTTACTTGCATACTGAACATTCATACTAATGACTAATATATTTCTTGTATGTACAGCTAAAGTGTCAAGTTTCATAAATACATTTTCACAGCACAAGAATGTATTTATTTTCTTAATTACACATTATTAAGTAAAGAATAGACACCAGTTAAATATAAATATTGTCAGATGCTCTGAACTGCTTTGAACATTTCTTTGTTGAATGCGTTATTAACAGAAATATATATATATATATATATATTGCTTGTTTCTTTTTATTAAGTTAATGTTTGCTGTACAAGTGCTATAGTACTTTTCCTGCTGTGGTGCACCTGCACCGCAGGTATTTGCAGGAGTACGCAGCCCTGGGCACCGGAGGGGGCATCTATCACTTCAGAGATCAGATTGTCTCCGGCAGTCCAGAGGCTTTCTTTGTTCTGAATGCTGATGTCTGCTCAGCTTTTCCTCTTGGAGAGATGCTCAGCTTCCAGAAGGAACATGGAGAACCAAACAGCTTTGTTATCCTTGGGACAACGGTGAGATTTCATTACTGACATGTTTACATGTTTTTACTGTCTTTAATAGAATTTGTAAAACTCTTTTTTTTTTGTTTTTTTTTTGTTGTGCTTTGGTTTTTGGCGTTTTATTGTTTGATGTCAAAATTTGATGTAGACTAAATTCTACTGCCATTTTTCTCTCATCAGTCAAACAGAAAGCAATCCATGAATTACGGCTGTATTGTTGAAAACGAGGAAACAAATGAGGTATTTAACCCTTTCTATCTTATTTCCCTAAATAGTCACTAATTTCTATTTCACCTTGAAATCATAACTAGTCCTGTTTCTTTTGTTATTCAGGTCTTGCATTATGTGGAAAAGCCGAGCACATTTGTGAGTGACATCATAAACTGCGGCATATACCTCTTTAACCCAGACATCTTCCAGCACATCGGCACCGTCTTTCAGAAGAATCAGCAGGACATGTTGTTGTGAGTTGAAGCTCTCCCTCCTGGGGGATCTGTGTGTGGGAATGCATGTGAATACCTTTTATTCCATTTCTTTGGCTCTCTTCATTTGTCTTTTTTCCTTCCATTCTCTTCCCTGCCATGATTTCTGTTTCCTCACACACTCATCAGATATCCATACGATGGGTAAGTTGGTACATTTAGGCTGCACGGTGTAGTTATAGGGCACTTAGTGTATGGTGTGAGCTGTAGAAAGATAAGGCTGAGATTGCATAGGGGGCTTTGTGAATGTTGCCTGTGCCCTTTTTATGTGCACTTGTTTTTTTTGCCATTTTATGCACCCGCCCATTTTGTAAACAGCTTGATTTTATTTATTTATTTATTTATTTATTGGCAAACTAGGGGAACTCCAGCATCTTTGCCTGTCAGAGATTAAAGGTATAATTTGACATTTCGGGAAATATGCTTATTCCCTTACTGTCGGAGCATTAGGTGAAGATTGATGCCGCTCTCATATCTGTTTGGTAAATATGAAGATACAACCAGCCAGCGGTTAGCTTAGCTTAGCACAAAGACTGGAAACAGGAAAATAAAAGGTATTAAACTTCTCAACTCTCTGCTAAAAAGTGAATACAAATTTCCCAAAATGTTGAACTTTTGCTAAATCCTAGATTAAAGACAAAATTCACTTGAGATATCCATAGCTGTAGGTAATGAAAAATCCTTTGTCTGATGTTAGGTTTAATCTTTGTCCAGAAAAATCGACTTGCTCTTCCGAGTTTCTAACACTGCATCCTGCATTTTGCACCAGTCTATTCATCTTCTTAAGGGCAAGCAGAACTTCCTCATGTCTATTTTTATTTACTTTTATGTTGTCCCTGTTGATTGTTTAGGTTAGCTAGCAAAGACTAATTAGATAGCTTGCAGTTGGTGAAACTTTGTGTTACATCTTATTCCATTTGTTAGTTGCTACACTCTCAACTGGGCTTTTCTTCAGGACATTAGAAGAAGCTTCCTGTCTGATCACAGCCTAAATGTACATGTGGGCACACTGCACCCTGGTCGCTCACAGAAGCCATAACAACACATGGGATCAATATATGGATTTTTCCTTTGGTTTTTTTTCTACATTTTTGGATATTTGACAAATTTTTCACTCTTTGTGTTTTCAAATGTTCACTGTGGTGTAGTAGACCTAACATTTGGCACCCCAAGGACACATATATTACAAAAGGGCAAACCACCCTGTGCATAATTCACCTCTTAACATCAATAGCACTTAAATCAAGCTGGGCACTGAATCAGCAAAATTGTTGAACACATTAGAGATACTTGATAGAAATGAGAAGGGTTGTACTGCAAAATCTCTTGGGGAATACTTTGCCTCTAACCACATCCCCTCCTTTTTGGTAAAACTTCGTTTATGGGTGCAATCCTTTTAAAATATTCTTTTCATCAATATTTAACATTCCGTTTCATCTTGGGGCTCTCACAATACACTATGCCAGAGACCCTGATTAATATGGAACACGTAGACTCTTCTACTTAAGTTTTTGATCACTACTAGGTAATCAGCTCTGGTTTCAACCCAGCACTGACACCATCAAAGTTAGTATCAGTGATGCATTTTAACTCACTGCTCTCATTTTATTCTAGGGGCTGGATTGTAGGGCAATAAATTCATGTTTTTCTTTGGCTTTAAGAAAGACTTTGGAGGTAAAAATATCAAAGACTATTTAAGTACAAGTGGGGTAAAGAGAAAGCAATGGGAACTCTAAAGTCTTGTTTTTTTACAAGAAATGATAATACAACACATTCTGTATATTTAAATTGCTCATTAGGTAGTCACAGAGAATGGTAAAGTTGGTCACAAAAGACTTTAAAATGAGTATGTTTGGACTATGCTGCAACACAAGCCTGCAGATTTTGTCAGTATTCATGTCTGTAGAGGGAGAACCCTTGCCTGGAGTGTCTCACTTTCTGCTTAGTATTTAGGTTATCATGTAGTATATCCACTTTAAGGCGATGACTTTTGGGAAATCGGATGCGTCATTTAAAAATGTCATGTTTCACAAGAGAGAAAAAATCGATATGAACTGATAGTGGCTGAGTTTAGTTTTTATGTTGCAGTGAAAATAAATACTAACTAAATAAATGCAATTTTCAGTTTATAGTATGATTTTCTGTTTGAATCCCAAGTTTGTCGTGGATTTCATTCCAACCTCTAACTCTGTGCACAAGAATTTATTTCAATAAATGAGGTCTCTGGCCCTGGTTTGTATCTCAGTGCCATAAACTGATGATCTGCCTCTTGCAGAGAGGAACCAACCAACGGCTGGCACCGAGCAGAGGCCATCAGGCTGGAGCAGGACATTTTCACTGCCCTGGCAGGACAGGGCAAACTCTACGTATATAAAACCCTCAGCTTCTGGAGCCAGATTAAATCTGCAGGGTGAGTGCATATGTCATAAATGTCTGTCACATTCAACAGGATATAAATTTGTCTTCGCGACATGGACAACCCTGTAGCCATAAAAATGTTGGAGGACAAGAGAAACACTGGACTGTCATACATATAGACTTCCAACCTAGCTTAAATAGTATTCACAAAAAATGATTGGGTGTTCAGATTGAACACAGTTTGAACACTATTTTTATTCTTTTTGAAGCAAGCCTCAATTAACTTTAAAACATTGTTGCTTTGAACACCAAAACCATACATTACTCCAAAAGAAACTGATATTGATAGCATTGATATTGATGCCATCAAAAACATGCCTTTGTTTTTTTTTTGTATTCTTTTCCCAGGTCTGCAATTTATGCCAGTCGGTTGTACCTCAACCAGTATCACACAACTCATCCCGAAAGACTGGCCGCAAATAAGGAGGGAGGGCCCAAAATAAGCGGTAAGATTAATTAAGCTTTTGTAGCTTTGTTCATTTATTATATTGGAGACACATTTATTCACACTTCCTCTCATTTCCCTAGGTAATGTCTATATCCATCCTACAGCCAATATTGACTCCACTGCTATGGTAAGCATCCTTCCCTATCGCGTTGCACTTAACACCATAAATGCATACAAATGAACATGTGCCATTAACTGAACAAACAATTGTGGGAAGATATGCAGCTCTTATTGGGGAAAAAGTCAAATACAGGTGTATCTTACTTTTCTTTTTCCTTTCTCCATCCAGTTGGGTCCCAATGTCTCGATTGGCACTGGAGTCACTATTGGTGCTGGGGTCAGAGTTCGAGAATCCATCATCCTCCATGGTGCAACTCTACAGGTGAGCCCGTGTCATTTCATTGCCCAAACACAAGCAGCCAGGGCTCTTTGCAACACAGGACTCTGATTTTGTACATTTGCACATTAGAGCTTTTTCCTCACCTGCACTGGTTTGGTATTTTGATGTCTTGCCATACACCACAGTACAGGTACTGTCTGACCTTTTCAACTGATTTCCACATTAACAGATGAACTAACTCTTATGTTTAAGGTTTTTGTTAAAAAAGATCAGCCTTTACTGAAGATATTAACTTCACTCACAGTATAACCATCAAGTTTGGAATGAAACTGGAACTCAAACTAAGTGAGTTCAAGGCAAATATATCTGCCCATTTACTGCGGGTGACATCTTAACATTTTATTAGAAACATTATCCACTCTTCAACAGTGACTTCTCTATAATTTATCTTTAAGCTCTTCTCTCACACCAGAAATATTGTTGCCCATGCCTCTCACAAAGATGTCATTTTTAATGATTTAGAGGCTGCCATAATTTAATCCGATGCCTCCAAAATGAATTTATACTGCGGGTGACTTATTGGCTTTCATTGCATATTGCCTACAAGGACAATTTGTTAGTTGAGCTATACTTCAAAATAAACACTACCTGTTTTTTAATCTGAAGTTATAAGCACTCTGATTTGACCATGCTCACAGTTTTTTCACATGTGGTATCTAATACAGCATGTCTGGATACCTGAAAGCCTTTGATGTGTTATCTGCTGGTGAATGCTTGAATCATTTCAAACTTTTAACTTAAGATGTTTTCTGTCATGTCGTTTTCCTTGTAGGATCACTGCTGTGTTTTGAACAGCATTGTGGGATGGGACAGCACCATTGGCAAGTGGGCAAGAGTAGAAGGAACCCCAAGTGATCCAAACCCCAATGATCCCTACTCAAAGATTGACAGCGAGACCCTCTTTAGAGATGGAAAACTCACACCCTCAATTACTATTCTCGGTAAGCATGCTCTGACCTTAAGTGAAAGAGTGAGTGAAATATTCATTATATTCAGTATCAAAATATGTATTTTTCTCTTGAGAATTTTTAAAAATGTGTTGTCAGAAAGGAAAAGCCAGTGGATTAATGAGGGAAATGCTCCCATTTTCTGAATTTTGGTTGATTAGACAAGGGATACTGCTAGGCCCATGCTCGATCAGTCTCAGCAGTTATCTACAGAAAGTATTTGGATTGTAATTTGACACATTTCTGTATGCATTTGTCTTACATTTTCTAGCAATACGTGGCCAACATGGCTCAGTAAATCTACAGGAAACATTACTGAATTATTATCTGTCATTGTCTCCATCTTTAGGGCTTAGTGCTCATTGTTTAAAGTTTTTGCACAGCACTTTCCAGAGCTATGCCTTTTAGTCAGTGATTCAGTGTTCTTCTTTGCCTGTTCAGCCATGGTGGAAATTGCTGTTTAGGCTAACTACCTTTAGGGGATTTTTTTTCTTTATTCCAAACAAACCAGAAATGTAAAATACATCACATCCTATATGTCAGGAATGCAAGTTACAACTGAAATATAATGTCTTCTGTACTGTACTGCACTGCAGAGACTAAATACAGCCTTGCCTTTTCTCCTCAGGTTGTAACGTGAACATCCCTTCCGAGGTGATTATACTCAACTCGATTGTCCTCCCACACAAAGACCTCAACCGCAGCTTCAAGAACCAAATTATTCTCTAGTTAATCTTCCTCAGGCTTCTGTCCACTTACCGTCACAGATGAAGGATGCAGCGACACACATGCCGGCACTGCCTCTGAGTTACTGTATACAAGGTGTCAAAAATGAAGAAATGGGACATTCGTTAAATCCTTTTGAAAGATAGATTTTTATATATTTGTCCTCGAGCCTTTATGCATCATTGGGTGTCAGCAACATTAGAGAGAGGCTAATCACGCATGTTGATTCACCTTGAAAAGTGCTGTCATGCCAGAGGTTTGTATTGGTTTTTTATTAACTTTACCGAACTGTAAAATTAGTGCAGACACCTGTGTAATATATTTGGTTGGATGTAATATGATGTGTTAAAAAAAAAAAAAAAACTTTATAGACGACCACGCTGTTTCTCAAGGGCATCCTTCACAAACTTGAGACTTGTTACTGCCACATGAGAAGAGGGATTATTAGAAAATAAAAATCACTGGCTAATGACTGTGGTTCATTTTTGGAGGTGATTACTTGTGTGGATCTCTGATTAAAACCTTTTAGCATCCTCATTGTTGTTCTCAAAAATTGACTACCACCAAAATAAATCAGCGGGCTTGAGATTTACATTGCAATCAAGTAATGCTGCCTTTTAAAATGTGAACTTAGCAGGGGGCCTTGAGATTCTGCCATATAAGCAACAACAGCAGATACTTAAATTGGGCATTCGCAATCACTGGAGGAACTGTTCCAATTTATGGATACAGCACATTAACATTTACTTATTAAGCCCGCGAGCGCTCATGATCACTTCAGCACTTTTGTTCCAATTATTGCAAAAAGAGTGTCTATTAAGGAGCGATGTAAATTGTGATACTGGAACTGCAGCATAATATATTTTAATCAAGTCTCTTCACAAACTACCCTCCAATGAAAAGGAAAAAACAAGTGAATGGACATTTTTATTCATGGTGAGTTTATTCCAGGTTTCATATGTAGGCGCCTGTGTTTTTCATTGTTGATTCAGGTGCCTTACTGCTCCAATAAACTGCCTCATGCCACTCTGGGGCCCCTCATTACAGCGTTGTTATCCTCTTGGTGGGATGTTTGTCAATTGGGCTAAAACCTCTGTGCTCCTCACATGAAAGGCAATTCAAAAAATCATTACAGGAAGTAGGCTTTCTCAGTCCCATAACATGAAACTTTGGGGTAGAGCTTGTAGATCTAAATTCCAATATTGTTTACTGAACACTTGTTAACAACATGTTATTGAAAACTTCTCCACGTTTTTTTCTTCTGCCTCTCAGCAGGAAGCATAGTCCATGCTTAGCTCTGAGCAGGTAAGCAGGGGAAGCACAGGAAATAGAATTGGGGTATTAGAAGAAGAAAATATACAGGACAGAGTGACAAAAGAAAAGCATCAGAAGGGGGAAGGACAGCAAAGGTGACATGACAAAAGCTGGATTCAAATACCTCCCATCCTGTCTACATGAAGGGCAGTTGAACTTTGTGAGTCAGAAGACATGTCAGCTGTCAGAAAGTATGTGTACTCAAAGCAGGAATTTTACCTTCTCTGCTCCTTAGTTTTTGTGATGTAGCTTTTCTTGTCTTTTGGGAAGGTTGTTTTCATTAAAGCTGGGGTAGGCAAAATCTGTGCAACCTATGCAAAACCTTCCACCTCTCTCTGCTGCCTTGTATCACTCCGCTAAGCCCCTCCCACCAAACCCACAACTTCAACCGGCAGCCGCAGGAGTCAGTTACCCTGCGAAACCTTATTCCTCGTAGTGCTCACTCTCCACGGCGTGAGCCTCACTGAGACCGCGGTCCCTCCCACCGTGACTCGTCTTTTCAAAGACGCCCCTCCAGTGCTTCGCTGCTGCAGAGCAGAGCGCCCCAGGCTTCAGAGGCAGCCGCAACGCCGTCCAGCAGCGGGGTGAGAGGCTAGTACACCACACACACACCACTGTCCCCCCCATTCCCCACTGTTTGTCATCATGCCTCTTTGCCACTCGTTGATACGAGCGCCATGGCATCGACCATAATCAGCCCGAAGCTCCGTGTGGAGCTGGGACGTGTTGTTTTGTACTATACGCCGCTGTAGGCAAAGGAGTTGTGTTGGAAATTCTTCACAAGTTGCAGGATTTTCCGTCATTGAATCAGGCTTTCACCGTCTGAAGGGACGTGCACGCACATCTGCATTTGTAGCTCAGCCAGTAGGAACGCACCGTCTCTCTGAAATGACCTATGATTGGTCAAAGTCTCCCGTCACGGGATAGTTTTTCTGAAGCCTGAAAACAGAGCCAAGAGGAGGAGCAGAAGTAGAGGTTTGCTCTCAGACCACTTGAATTACAATATGCTGGACGGTTATTATGGAAGTTTTGCCCAATGATGCCAAAGAAATACTGCCTACCCCACCTTTAATTGCAGGGTTGTCTGTATGTTACTTTCATTGTTATGACCTGACAACATTTAGAAGTTCACTGATACCATTAGTAATTAATATTATAATTTGATTATTAATAATTTGATAATTTAATATGAAATTTTAAAACATGCATGAATGTGTTAATGAAACATGTTTATTAGTGACATAATGTACGGTGGTGCAAGGCTATGTCTTAACAAGCTTAAATAAAAGATCTGGCAGATAACAGGGAAGAATGAAAGTAAATACTAGTCTTTTTAATCTGAAGTTACCAGCTGGAGAAAGGAAATGTCACAGTTCTAGTCTAGTACACAGCGTCTATTTAAATATCACTGTAAGTGATGTCAGGTGAAAAACATGAGTCCAGGATGTCAAAGAATTGTCTGAATCCAGAGTGGACCAGTTCAAAACCGTATTTATGCTGCTGTTATCTTGACAACCTTGTTTCTTCTTCAGTGGATTTTTTCGTGTAATGTGTTGGTTGCTAAGCATCTGCACAAAAAAAACACTGCCAGTTCTTTTCAGGGAAAGACATCATGTCAAACAGAGACACAATCAACTCAGTAAAACGCTTCAGGGATGCTGCAGTTGAATACAATTTAAAACAACAACAAAAAATATTTATATATCACAAACAAATCCAAATTGAAGGGCCCTCTATGATACCTGTACACCAGAATGGACTCAATCAACTCTTGCCTCTGATTTACAAACTACACAGCAGCCATTACCCTGCTCGTACCAACACAAGTGAAAGACCTGCTACTTCACTGATGCTGAAGCCTTACTGCGGAGTTTTTCCAGACGACGTGTTGTTCGAATAAATATCTTTGCTCATTGATAGTTGAAAGATGAATTGTGTCTCTAACAAGGAAAATCAGAGAGGACTTAGCCATTCCATGTGCAGCTAAAGCAGGAAAACACGTGATGAATCAGTCTATTTGACGCTGGAGCGTTCATGACCACAAAACTAAACAAAAGTATTTATTGAAGGGCAGCTGGATCAGACTGAGTTACATTTTAGGTGCCATATTCCCATGACATAATAGCTACTCATTTCAAGCTTTTACACTAACAGCCTCCATAGTGTTACTCCATAAGTCATTGTTGTGCCAGGGGTTATGTTTAATACAGGGCAGTCAGTACAATACAACAGGTCTTCTGAAAATGAAGCGTGAGGAAAGCCAAAGTGTCTCTATTAGCCTTTGGAAAGTCTCCAGTGGCAGGATGTATTCTGCTTTTAACAGGAATCTCTGGTGAGGACACATGTTGGAGTTATGAGTAGACCAGAGGGCAATAAGATGTGACAGTACAGGTATTCTGTAACTAGAAGGGGAAATGAGGGCACAAAGGTGCTTGTAAATGTTCCCGTCAGTGCCAATTTAGAAAGCTAGAGCTGAAAACATGCACATCTGCATGGGATAAGTCAAAGCATGCACACACATACCAGGTGAAATGCTTCCATTTGTCACTACACGTTCATGCTATATTTCCTAACTGTCATTTGGGAAAAATGATCTTGCTATATAGGAACTGTATCCAAAAGAGTACTTGGTATATGACTCATATTCGTAAATTCATACGATACTAAGGCTTAGATATCAGTATGTTTATCCTGATACACAGGACTCTAAAGCTTCAGCATTCAAGCTCTTTTAGTTGCCACTTCACTTCCCCCCACCTCAGCGCCATCCCACTTCTGTCATTTGCCCAAAATGATTTTTTTTTCCCCAACCACTGAAAAGATCATGGTTACTGGTAAGCCCAAATTCCAGACTTTAAAATGTATGCCAGAGTCTCACCAAAAATGTATGCATGACACTAATCACTGTCATTGGGTGTGAGACCGTTCCAGTGCCACTCATTCTCCACTTGATACTAACATAGGGAATTGTGTGTTGAGTGAGAGTGAAGTACCTTTAGAAAGCCTTGAAGCTTTTTTTTCAAAATCTACGTATATTCTTTTTGTGTGTACTTAGGTGTCTTAAGACGTGCAAATCATTTCCAAGCCAACGCTAAATACCCGAGGCTTCCGTTAAATGGCTCTGGAGTTCGAAATGATGAGAGGCTGCTTTAGTTTCCCTAAAGCAAGGCCACAGAAAACAAAAGTCCACTTTGCTGAGCATAAACAATACATGTCTCCTTCACCAACTGCTCCCCTTGAGGTTCTCTTTGAAGTCTTTCCTCAAATATGAAGAAAGGAGACAAGGAAAAGAGAAGGAGATCAAACACTGTAATAGTTCTCATACGAGGTAGGAATACACCCCCCCACTGTTCTCAGCACTGTCTTTGGATATAACCTCTTCTTGATTTTATTCACACATTCAACTATCAAGAGACGACCTGTGGCATGGGTCACCTTTGGCAAATCTGTCTGCCAATATAAAGATCAACCAGAACACCAATACAACAGCATTAGTTGGTTTAACATCTACAATTAAAGGGGGATTCCACTGATGTTACACAGTAAAGTCTGTTTACAGGTCTTGTGGAGTACTACCGCATATGTGAAAGTTGTATAAAGCCTTTTGTGGCTCCGGAGGGAGTTGACCACAGGTGTCCCCATGTTTTTCCTACCATGGTAGCTTGAATGCACAGACGCTGATAATGATGCATTTCGAATTTTGCACATGTGACCATGAACATACAAATTACAAGGTTTGGTTTGAAAAAGCAAAGGAACCAACTGAGAGGTTAAAAACCTCAGTGGACAAACCAATGTCTGCTCATATTTAAAGGAATAAACAAGACAAAAACAACTTCAGCTTCATTGTTTCCTCCTAGTGTGTGTGTGTGTGTGTGTGTGTGTGTGTGTGTGTGCGCGCGTGGAGGTCTGGCAGTGCAGGCCAGACTGACTATGGGCCAAGGTCCAGGGATGTTTCCACCTGAGAGGACAGGTGGAGGGTTTGGAGGTCTGGCAGTGCAGGCCAGACTGACTATGGGCCAAGGTCCAGGGATGTTTCCACCTGAGAGGACAGGTGGAGGGTTTGCGTGTCTGTACACTGAAAGGATGTTGCCTAGCAGAAGCCTAAAGGACTGACAAATGAGCTGTCAAATAGAAACTGACATCTCACACTGCTCAAATTCATACGGTAAAGAAAAATAGCATTTGGCTGTCACACATCACCAGTGAATACTAATGTTTTGCTAAACTGTGCTCTGAAACATCAAAGGGCACCAGTTCCCCTAAGAGGTGTAATGCTGACGTTTTTGTTCCTCACTCAGCAGATGTGCTGCGTTCCAGAAATGTTAAGTCAGACTTTTTGACTTCTGACTTTGATAAATGCGATGTAATACCCTGTGAAACAGAAACGCCAGCTAGAAGACTAACTTGTCTCAACCCTGAGGGTTTTATGTTGCATTTGTGTCACAAACATAAGAGCACATTCTGTCAACACTGTGCAGAAATATGTACTTTAACTTGTTTATAACCCTTAAAATAGAAGGTAACTTTCACTATTGAATGATCTGACATATCATAATAACAATATTTTCTTCTACTGTCTTTTCTTTATCTCTGATGTGTCACTTATATGTTCTGTCTGAAAGTGTTTGGGGTTACTTTAGAGGTAGAACTTGCCATGGCCTTTCAATAAAAATACAGTAAAAACTGTGATGTGTATAGCTGAATCATAAATATGAACTTGCACTTAATATTGCATTAACAAACAGCAACACAAATTAGTTTGAACTTGTCGAGTAATTGTCTCTAAACGTCTCTCTCTTTTTTTTTTTTCTTAGGAAAACTGTCCTTGAACATGTCTGCATCAACAACATTTCAGCCACTGCAGGGCATACTGAGTCAAGGTTTAGCAAGATAAACACAGCGCTGACACATTTTTGCTCAGATGTTGACAGTCTGCCTAATATTGCTGTAATTTATGCCTTCACTAAATACCAGCTTTTAAAAAAGTCAGTGTGGTGTTACACTCTACCAGTTGACTATTTTCATCTGACTTTGAATGTAGCATTAGGTACAGCTCTTGAAACATAAAGTCATGAAGTTGCCATGCAGTTTGATTAAAACCCAACTTTTTGTGCGTCCATTTGTGTTTTTGTGCCTTTCACTGTATACTTTGGCACATTTAATACTGAAGCAGCTAAGCCAAATCAGAATCCCCACATTGAAAACAGTCTTAGTTCCACTTCTCAGCAGACTGAACTTTCATAAATTCAGCTGCTCTCTCTCTGGTCAAATACCTCTTAGCACAGGATTTAACACAATCAATGTCTGAGAAACTAAGAGAAATCATTAAATGTGGAGCAGTACAACTGCAGGAACGTGAAATTGTGTAAACCCTTTTTTTACTGCAATGTACAATGCTGTGATAAACTAGTACTATAAGGCTCTACAATAAGTTACTACACACACAACATGTCAGATTACACTCATTACTTACAGTTATTACTGATGCTGTTGTAGTGTTATAAGCGCCTGACTATGGCTGGCTTTGTAAGGTGATGGTCATTTGTACAAAATGCATAACCTTTGGTAAGATGTATCAGTTAACACTTCACTCAGCAATGCAATGGCAAGGGTTTAAGTTTTACCCAAGCAGGTGCTGTAATTGCTGTGATCACATTATACTCTGGTGATTAGGATCCCCCTACATCTCTCGTATCAGTATTTGTTACCGGACCACAAAGTCCAGTGTGAATTAATGTCCGTATTTTGGCAAATTACGCCTTCATGTGATATCAGTCCTATGTCAATACATACAACAGTAATTTCAAACGCCACCAAGCTTAATTTTCTTTGTATTAAAATTTAACCAAATGTAGTACTGGAAATCAACACACCAGGCTGCAGCGTTGCGCAGATTGCAGACATGTTCAGCTCATTGTTAATGCCCATATAGTTGAATCTGACCCTCCCCTAAGATAAAAACACTGGTAGCTACACCTAGAAACATGTTCATGCAGGCAGAGTGTATGCTACCTGTCCAATTTCAAACAATGGAGAATCAGAGGAAAGCAGTGGCTGGTGAAGAGAGTCCAGCATTTAGAAGGCCGAGTAGGAGATCTGGATATTTTCCTGAGGAGGTGGTGGATCGAAGAGCCAAAACAACTGTAATACTTGGACAAATGCTTGGCAGGTAGCTGGAGAGACCACTCAAATGGGATGTCTGTGTTGTTTTGTTTCTGTAAGTACGTAAGTCCAAAAGCACTTGAGAAGTCAATATTACAGGCTCTGTTGTTGTGCATTTGACATCAACTCTCTCTGCCCCATGCTGGTCAAAAAGCACTTTATGCAACTTAAAGAAAGTACTCTTACTTTTGCCAAAGTCTTTTTCCTGCACTTATTCCTCATCAATTTGCAAGGTGCATCCAGTGGATTCCCTGTTTCACAATATAATGTAGACATTTGTTCTGTGCATTTTTTTCCCATTTCCCCTTCTTGGCCTGCAAAGCCCACTGAGACACTGCATGTGATATCAGAGCCTGATTCAAGACCTCTGAATAATTTTCTTTAACACATGAAACAATTACATGTAACATGTCATCTCACTCTGGGGTCTTCTCAGTTATGTCATTACTGTACACCTGTTCATTTAAACTACAGTTTGTGTGGCATAATGCTGCTCATCCTCTATTCCCAGACTCAGATGTGTGAGATGTAATCACAGCTGTGTCCAGGTCCAATTGAAATAAAAGTCAGGGGTGAAACCTTCCATGAGTAGTTTCATCTAGTTGATGCACCATGTCATCTTGCTGTCTTACTATAGCGTGTCTCAATGTCTATGCTACAATTTAAACATGTTTTTTCAAGAATATAATCATGTCTTCATGTGTTCCAGACTGAAAAAAATAATCAATGACTGACAGCCAGTGGAAAAATAAACATTTCAGTAATTAATCACAAAGGACATTTAATATTTGCTTTTTTTGCAAGAGGTCAATGCATCTATTACAGTTTACTGCTCTTATGCAGAGTGACATCAGCTCCCCTGTGGTCCAAATTAGCCAGTGGAGACTGTCCATCATTCAGACATGCAATGTATTTGCAGTCATGGACCAGACACCACACATTGGCTGCATCTACAAGTGCTGGAAAACCAAGGGGGGGGGGGCAAAGTCTGAGCCTGCACTCAGGTTAAAACTGATTAAGACAAATATTGCTGCCATACTCAAATCGCCCACTTGAACTTGAATGAGGCAAGCGTTCAACTAGAGTAGCACACATCAAGCAGCGATGCAGTGCAAAAATGATAAAATGACACAACACACCAGAAGGTGACAGCTTAATACCTGGCTTACCCCTGAGAAAAAAAGTCAATCTTTCCATTTCTATGTTTTTTTTTAATTCCATATCATTCTCTTCTTTTAATAAAT
The DNA here is from genome assembly GCA_002120245.1 of Maccullochella peelii. Lineage (NCBI taxonomy): Eukaryota > Metazoa > Chordata > Actinopteri > Centrarchiformes > Percichthyidae > Maccullochella > Maccullochella peelii. The sequence continues at coordinate 28,360 of LKNJ01001786.1, read as the reverse complement.
AATAGTAAATCCAATGTTCTAGCCCTGCAGAAATGTAATTTAAGGGCATAGAGAATGGGTGAAAACCACTGATTTCCAGCTTTGCTATCTGAGAACCTCACCATAATAGGCTGGCTGCCACAGTTTTGAAGTACTTCTTTAATATCCACATCAACCTGGTTGTGGGCACGTTTCAGTTTCAACTCTAGAATGGCTTTGGCCATGACTGATTTCATCAGCAGCTCTTTGTATTTCTCGAGCTTCAGCTCAGCAAGAAGCTTCTGAGTTGCCTCAAAGTCTTAAACCACTTCAGCAAACTCTGAGATATAGGAAAAAAGTCACAGTGAAAATCTTCCAATCCATCTATCTATAGTATAGGGAATATGAATGAGAGGACAGTCAAATGTTCGTGATGTCTCTTTTTATTCTTTCCAATAAAAAAGAAGTCACAAACATTTGGCATTTAATTGAAGTGATTTAAAGCAGAGATTATACTGTGTAGCCTATACTAGCATTGTTTTTGAATATGTTTAGTGCATTGCATTCATGACTTAGCAGTGAAGGATTACATTATTGTAACAAATGGACTCAAAAGACAAAACTGCCCCTCAAGAAAGCTGACAGTAAGTTCTCATCTCATTGTGGTTATTTGTGTTAAAAATGTTCTAATGAAAACCTTTCACTAGGATTTTATATATATATATATGTACTTAGTTTTGGTTAAGTTTGGTTAAATAGTATGCTTTGAATACATTACATTGCATTACATTCATTTAGCTGTTTATCCAAAGCGGCTTACAATAAGTGCATTCAACCATGTGCATACAATCCAAAAATTACAAGAATCATGCAAGTAAAAACTTCATCACGTTTTAACCTAACACAGCAGACAGAGCACAGTCAAGCAGGGAAATGCCTATTTAAAAAGTTAATATACTCAGCCTAATTCTAGCAGTCTTTGAAGAAAGTTACCCCCAGAAGTCAGAATGCACACTGAATATCAAACACACTTCTTGTAGGCTTGAAAGTTGAAGTTTGTAAATTGTTCCTTAATGTAACGTCCTGTTAGCCTAGCGATAGCCTAGCACCAGTTAGTCTCTCTCATGTAGCTAATCATGTATTCACATTTCACACTTGTGCACTGATGTTGCGCAGCAGAGAGAATATCTTTCATGTCACTGCAGACATGGCGACTTGTGGGTCGTTTTTCAGAGTTGGGTGTTGAGAAAATATTTGTGACTGAATGATTTTGATGTTAGCATCTTGAGGAGAGCTCTTTTTTTAGCTAAATGTTGAGTGCTAGCAACCACACACAAACACAGGTGTATAAAAAAAAAAAATAATAACAGAACAAAAAAACAAACAAACAAAAACCACTGCACAAACTTAGGTCTGCAACAGTGATGATTTAACTAGCTAGCTGTGCTGAAAGTGGTTGGAAAATAAGTTATGCATTTAACGTTAGGCAAATTCGTTTAGGTTTTATATTTGTATTCAATTAAGATCAAATTGTGGAGATTTTTTGCACTTTAACTTCAAAGATAATTTTTATGTTGATTAAAAAAGCGTACTATTAGCCTACTGTATGTCAGTGCTGTTAAACATAGTCAGGTAATGCTGTTTTATGTCATAGCTAGCAGTAAAAGCACAGGTGTAATTAATATCATTACTGATTGGCTGCATTGGTGTGTCAGTTCAAAGGTCATGGTATTGAGCATACTGGGTCACTGGCTTACTGGGACAATGGAGGCAACTGTAATTGAAGTTATTAGTCACACCTGTGCCTTTCCTGCCATGACAAGACAAATATTGCTGCCATGAAAAAGGACTATGGTACATCATTTTTATATATTCTACATAACCCACATGTTTGTCCTGCTAAATAATTATAGCTTTTAACCAGCTCATTATGTTTTAAGAAAGAAATGGCATTAGGTGGAAAAAGCTTTATTAACAAAAGGGAAATATTATATAGAACATGCTTACATGTGAATAGTTGTAGCTAACTAGCTAGCTTACAACATATTAATGTTAACTTTACATCCTTGAGCCTACATTTAAAAAAAAGATGTTTGCTATATTGACAGTCTAGCAGATGTGCCTCATTTGCTGCTGTTCATTTTTTGTCTGGCATGCCATTGCCTGGCTGGCAGATCTCCAGTTACAGGATTCGATGCTCATTTTGTCAAAGTGTATAAAGTAGTGGGGGATTCTTTTGAAAATTACAACAAAAAAAAAAAAAAATAGAGGTATGTAGTGACCTCCAGATCCTATACCCATAGCTACTCTACTTAGTCATTAACTAACTCTTACATACTTGATTTGAGTAACTTGAGTTCAAAGTTTGAACTTTATGTAGTGTGGCATAGATCCCAATCCATAGAAAACAGACAAACATGGAGGTATAGTCACACAGATGGTTTTGAGTAACCACTGACAGTTGTTGGAGAGCAGAAGGGCCAAGCAGCCATCCAGCCAAGTGAAGCCTTGATAATGTGGGGCTGGAAAGCTTTTTGATTTATGCAGTGGGGTAGATGGTCCAAATGTATCCTCCTGCAATATTTATTAGACATGCACACCATCACTCTGCATTCTGAATGCAATTGTAGTGGGTGGACAGAACAGTATGCATTGCATTGCATAATGCAGGGCTGTCACACACACATAATGGAGGATGGCAGTGTGATTATTTGCATCATTTCCATAAGATCATAATTTTGCACATTCTGTACATCTAAGATTAAAGCGTCTGAGGAACACCCTGTCCTGGGGTGGGGTGGGGGTGGGGGTGGGGGAGGGGGTGTTTGCTTCTGCTGTGCTGGCAGCAGCTGTCAGACAGCTCCTGCATTAAAATAGACTTATGTATATTGATGTCTTGTCAAAGTATAGTTATGTTCGCTAACACATCAGCTTCCCTTCCTCTGAGTGAGCTGATTACTCAACTAGAATAGACCACACATCGTGCAGTCAGAATAATATATTCTGTGCCTTTGCCTACCTACCGTGTGTTACTACTTGTTGGATATTCCATTATGTTAAAAATACATTTACAACACAGAAATATCTAAATACCAGTGTTTTCAACTACTTGCCATAGTCGTTATTGAAGTAGAAACTAAACTAACTATACTAAACTATACTGTGACTATAAAACTGTTTCACCAGTCGAACAGACTTTTGGAATGGATAGGAACCTCCAGATGAGGGTTGGTTTGCTACAAACTAGAGCAGGCAAGTGTAACCACACTAAAACTTGCCAATTTTTAGCTCAGGCTGAAGTTCATTTCCCAACATTGTCTGCTGTAACCGACTCACGCAAATACACATTGTCTAGTTAGTGATGGGAGTCCTGCGGTAGCTGTGTATTACATTTCCTATTTCTAGAAGGTAAACTCTATTGAGATTGCCATTTAAAAAAAAAAATACAATAAATTAAATTGCCTTGTTTATTTTTTGCTTCATGGACTGTTGTTTCCACAGATCTGCAGAGGTTCACCATCCAGTCAAGTTTTACACCAATGTCTCAGAGTGTGGCTGAGGCACACAGCAGTGCAATTACAGGTAGGAACAAAATTTCATTTTTTATTGATGGGAACACCTGTATCCTTAACTGGCACTCCTGTTCAGCAATACTCTTGACAAAGATGCAGTTTAAATGTGCATTTCTGTCTCCAGTAGAGGGCACTGTGGGTATTTATTAAGGCCAGACATGTCTTGTGTGTCTGTGTGTGACACCCCCCCCACCCCCCTCCAGTGATTACAATGTTTGAGCAAAGCTGTTGTATTTGGTTGACTTTGTGGCATTCAGTAAATAAGCTACAGGGTAGCATTAGTGGCTTTTTTACTTACTTCTAGCGTTCCCTCTGCACCTGTAAGGACAACATAACTCACAAAATTAAAATACATCACATTTCTTATTGATTTAACAAACCTTTCCTACAGATTAGAAGCTTGGGATCCCACCACTAGATGCAGATGCATGCCTAAGCCTAAAAGCAGGTGTTTGTTCAGTCTTTGATATATTCATGTGGACATTGAGTCTTATCACTGTTGATTCAGACATGTAAACTTAAATATCTCATGACTCATGCTACATTTTCTGAGGATATGCAGTGATGTGCCATGCAAGCATAGATACAGACATCAATATAGACCAAATGTGTTCAATTCAGTTTGAACATTTGTATAACATTTTAAATGAATGATATAACTCTACTTACTTTGATGCAAATGACAATTGATACATGAGAGAAGAAGAATTATTTGAAATCTTGCAGGTGAGTCTCCACTCTACTACCGCTTTCATCATCCAGTCTCTATAATCCTGTCTGTCTGAATGAGGAAGAGCTATATTAATGGATCCTTTGACTCCTTTGTGTAGAGTAATTTTTGATTTATCTTTCTCTATAACCCACCTTTTTCCTTTCTACACCCTACCACCCCTTACGCTTCATCTATTGCACATGAATACACACACGTTTATTTTTTATTATTGGTCTCCAGTGTCCTCATCTGTCTTTTCCCTATGTGTATAATCCTACTGTGATTATAGAAATAGAGTTTTGCTCTCTAAATTAAATACTCTTGCAGAGTCTTCCGATGGGGACAGTCGTGCAGAATCTGTTATGCTCCTGGCTGTACAAAACATTGTTTATAAAACACTCAAAATTATTGGCAGGCAGTAATAAGACATTGGATTTACTTGGCACATTCATGTAAATGAAATGGGGTTTATCTTTGTGAGACGCTATTTGTGGGTAAACTGACATTGCTGTTAATTGTCCTCTTTACTGCAAGTCTTGAGAGAAAAACATTTGCCTTAACGAGTTGGTTTACTCAGATAATTGACAAGAAAAGGGCACATCATGTTGCCTCATATTACTAAGGTAAGGCATTAATCTTTAGTTATTTTTTACATTAGGGCAGCCTCGCACACTGGTTCCTTAAATTGGCAGCAATGTTACTTATTTACGGTGTATTATACAGAAAGTATTTTAAATAGTTTAAGCATGTGGATTCACAGGGTTTCATACATGCTCACTGATTCACAAACAATATGCAAATATTTTAGTGCCTTAATTGTGTAGCAAAACTTTTGGCCCATAAGCCACTATAGTAAATTTGAGTGCCTTTTTATATTCAATACATGTTTACATACATTTAAGACATCTGTTTTCACTTTTGTCAGCCTTACTGAACTCTCAAAGGGGAATAAGATATCTGTAAGATCTGTGTGCTGATAGTTGAGCTTTCTCCTCGCAAGTGCCCCCACCAATCCAGTAGGAGTTTCTAGGCTAGCGCAGGACAAATTGCTGACTTCCCAACCGTGAACACGACCAGTTGTGTGTGTTGGAAGTCACAACCAAGCCAGAGCAACCACAACCAGGATTCAAACCCTTTATGGTCAGTGCACCCTCCACTAAGTGTTTCTGACTTGTAGAGATTCACTCTTAAATGATCTTAGTGTCAGAGAAATTCTTTGAAATGCAATTATCTTTTAAAAAGCAAATTGCTTAGACTGGAAGCCTTGTAATTTAATCTTTTTAACTGATTAATTGAAAAGGGTTTTACATCCTATCAAAAACACAACAGTATATATGGAGCAATTGTCATCAAGTGTAAAGACAAGACATGACAACATTCAACACTGTTAGTGGTCATGAAAAACAGATTTCAACTGCTGTGACTGTGATAAAATGCTGTTCAGCCTTCCAGCCAGTCAGCCTTCAGATGATTTATCCTTTTACCTGAAAACATTTTCAATAAATTCCTTACCAACACATCGTTGCAGGTGACAGCCTACATTTGTGTTTGACATAAATTCATTCTTCAAGAACCACTGTGAATTCAATGATTCAGCTGCACTTGCATGTAGCCATGTACTGTACTGCTCAGAGTGCTTTATGTTTGATTATCTGTTGATAATTTATACAGGATTCATTTTAGCAGTAGCAATAGTGATCGAATAGAATGACTGCCGGCAATAGTGATGCACAAGATGGTGCTGAAAATTCCGCCATGCTGGACTGCCACAACCGAACGAATGTAGTTTTTTCTGCACACAATAACCCTGAACATGTGAGGGGCAGCCTTGTAGCTTGTCTGCCTTTGTCTCCTGTTGTCAGCCCTTTCAAAGTGCTTGTAAGATGCGCTGCTTTTCTTTAACTTGCACTGGAAAAGACATTTCTTGCCTTGAATATTTGTGATGTACACACAAACTGCAACTACAGTAAGCGCTTGCAGCTCTTCACCAACTCCCTTTTCTAAAACCAAACCACCTACAAAAATAGACCAACTTCTAACCTCGATTTGGGTAAACTTACCATTTAAACTTTTTTAAAACTTTTTTTTTACTATTTAAAGTGGCCAAAAATACTACATACCATATTCAGCTCGTCAGTGTGGCTCAGTTGGCTAGATCATTTTCACCATTTAGGATCATGTTCCCTAGTGGCTCAGAGTAAAAAGCATCCACCACGGCAGGAACCTTAATTCCTCACAATGTTCTTTAAACAATAAAGAGGCAAAGAGTTCTCTAAACAAGTGAAGTTTCTAAAAACATTGTTGTACAAATTACAAATGCTAGCGTGGTAACTTTGCTTAAAAGAAGTTTTATCTGCACCTTTTATTTTTAAATATTCAGTGACTGCGCTCATATTGTATGTCCCCTGCTAAATAATATTGGTTTTGCTACTGGAAACACTTTATTTCCATGGAAATCATTACAGTGGATCTATTCTGCTCTAATTTAGAGTGATTCCAGGCCATCCACCACATTTATATGGCCCTTGTAATCCAGATCCTGGGTGCCCAAGTTTGTCATTGTGTGAAATATCAGACATCAGTCTTGATGGGATAAAATAACCGTAGGACTTTACAGTTAAAATACAGTAGTTAACTTCATACTATACTTGAAAGAGGTAGACAGGCAGAGAAAAGCTGGGACGAAAGTCCAAGGGTCCTAAGTTAAAACTGACTAAAAATGTCACAGCACCTCCTCTGAGAAATGCAACTCAGTGAGCATTTAAGACTGATTCTGAAATTGCATGATGAGTCACATAAAGCTCAATTTAGTACCAAAGACTTCAACCGTACTCAACGGTTCAACTTGAATTCAACCGTACTGTCGAACCATACCCTGTCCTATCAGCATCATGTCTTTGAAACGCCTTCAGTTGGGCAGAGAACACTGACAAAAACCCTGCACTTTGCCAAGAAAATAAATTCCATTAGTAGAGTACTTGCTAAACGCTACAAGCATTACAAACATTGATTTGTGCATGCATGTTGAATTTGTTTACAGCACTATTATGAAGGCAGTGTGTTATAAGCAGAGGAGGTGAAAGCGTCCAGAATCCTCTGGGAACCATTACTGGCATCGCTGATGCAGGAAATAGATTCAATGTAGAAAATAATACCCTTGAATAATTAATTAGCTGAGTTTTAAGTCAACAGCAAACACACCGACTGCACAAAGTGAGCAGGTAAAATTCCAAGTGTTCTTTAAGAATGCTGTTAGATGCTTGTGAAACTTAAAGATAATCAATAGTAAGCTTAGGGTATGTGGTTAAACTTGATGATACACTTTTAAAGTCTATAAATCATGCTCCTACTGCATTTGCTTCACAGTAAAGGCCATAGCCATTTACCAAAATAAGCTCCATGTGCATTTAGAGGTTCAGAAAGTAAAGTTTTGAGTTATAAGAAATAAGCAGGTTAAATATTGCTTAAAATAATATAACTTTCTAAAAGATAAAGTACACATTTTAGTTTTCCAGACAACAGGAAAGGTTCAATCTTCCATTGTATAACAATCATGTTAATGCTAACATTAACATATAACAATAGCCACTGCAGAGGATATTTTCTAGAGAACTGTGATCCAGTGATGATAAAAATATTGTTTAAACATATATGAGGAAAGAAACCCTCTTTTACTGGGTCATAAAAGAATATTGGTGTTTAAACTCTCTTTGCTTTCTTCCCTCTTCCTCCCTTCACTTTTTCCATTCAGTGAGAGAAATTAGCCAAAATTTTGACAAAATGAATTCAGTGCAACTGCTATCTGTCATCATTTGAGCAATGTCTTTGTCATCACTTGCTCTGTCTCAAAAAGTGACTCCTTGCATTATTTATACCTCCCCGCCAAAAAAACAAAAAAAACCCCCAGAAACAAATAGTTAGCTGTGACATGTCAAAATGCCTTCCAATTTGAAGGCTCTACGCTGGCCAAGAGAGCTCAACGCGCTGTCACATAAGAAACACGAATGAAGAAAACATTCACCAATTTGATCACACATAACGACATAAAGAAATGTGCTGCAGACCCAGAAACAAAGGTAAATAAAGGAACACTGCTAGCTGAACAGAACAAAACAGAACCAAACATTAAAGAGGTTTTCAGGGGACCCTAACTTGTTTTTTCAACTTGGCTTCAGCATTTAAAAAGAAGTCCAAGTAGACCGGGAAACTCTTGAAACGTGTGGAAATCAAGTTTGTGATTACAAGTGGCTGCTGTTCTGCTGATTTCACCTTAGAAAATCAACAAGGCACTGTAAACTTATACGGGGAGTTGGATAACACATAGGGGAGTACATTCTTTCAAATATGAATTAAAAAATGTATTGCAAATTTAGTTAGTTTGAAACAAATCAGTTAACATTACTGTCAACATTTTTTTAACAATACCATATGTTTTAAAATTGATATCCAACCAATGATTTCTATTACTTCTATTATCTCTGCTTGAGGTAAGTAATCAGTCAACAGTAAAGAAGTGAAGCGAGCATCTTCAGTTTACATTTTTATATTTTTTTGTCAAAGTTACACAAGCGCTACACATTAAGTTTTACAAAGAAAAGTAAAACAATCCAGAAATGTATAGCATGGTGAATGGTAATATAAAGGCTAAAAAACCATTGTTGTTGTCATCTTTCAACATCACACGCCCTGCAAAAAAATGTACAAACAAAATCCACTGGATATATAATTGAGCAGCTGAAGTATTCTTTGCTCTCACCCAAGAAGTGTCGTCGGTTCTGTTGAGTAGTGCGGAAAACACTCAACATTCAGTGCTTTAAAAAACCTTGGGGATGAGTGGCTGGATATTTTCAGGTCATTATTATACACCTATTGAGTTAGTTTAATATAGATTTTTAGATTTTACTACCCAGATAAATAAAACGTATCTAGACATATGATCAGACTGTTTGTTAGAACACAGAAAGACGGTCATTGACTTTCCACATCAAGCAGAGACTGTCAGTCCCCTTTGGAGATGTTGGTGTTTTATTACTTCCCTCTGTTCATCGGAGATGTTTCTCTTGAGAATAACAATTTTTTCTTAAAAAAACAACAAAAACTAATCCACAAAACCAGATCCCAGTGACCGGGGACAGGAAAGTCCAGTGGGGTTGGGGATTGAATGAAGAAAACAACTGGACTGAATGACTGACTGATTCCTTTCTAACCAGCAGCTTGAGAAACAGTTGTAATCGTTGTGAGACGTCTTTGTTGAATATTGAATAGTACGTATATTAATATTATATGTTAATGACTTATGAGAATAGTCAGTTTGACAGTATCCTGTGAGGCAGTCACATATACTCACACAGTAGTATATTTAGTGCTTTATACTGTATGGATGTGGTTAACAAGATGCTGTAAATGACAATCTACAATAAACAATACCAAGACAATGGAATACAAATATCTTAGTTGGATGTAATTCAAAAGGGTAATACCCGAGACAATCATGAAATTCCATCATGACCTGTACTGCAGTTGTAAGACCTGCCACCTGAATCCCTCTGAAAACCCTCTCCCTACTCCCTAATGACTTGGTGGTGATGATACCTCTTTCTCACAACAATCACAGCATTTATTCTGAATAGGCAAGCTCTTCATGCAGTTTTCATAAGGGTTCTCTTAGTTTTGTAATGTGTTGTATTTATCTGGAAGAGTTGGTGTTGTGAGGTGTCAGTGAATTGGCCACAATCTTTATGTGCATGGAGATTTCATTTCCATTTGGGATGGGAATCGAGAATCAGTACTGTGGGACTATGGCAGACAAGAAAAGATTTTCACAAGCAGGTTGGAGTTGGTATATTTGGACTTTGCATCATGTTTTGTGCTTCTAGCAAATTTGGTTTCAGCTGTCTCTTTCCCAGGAAAGTACATGGAGAGCAAATTCATGATTATATTTTCCATGTGCCTCTCTCTGCATATATTTATAGTAATTTAAGCCTTGCAGGGGGGCAATATAATTCATCAAATCCATCATTTCATTACTGTGGACAGACATGAAAATATTAATTAGCTGGGTGTTATAATTTTGCGAAACTAATTATTATATAGAAAGAACATGGTTTTTCAGTTTATTTGGGATGATAAGAGGTAAAGCCCTGGCTGCTACTGCTCAGCTAGTTAAGGGTAATTTTGGAGAATTATGGAGAAACTCAAATCGACTGAGATTAAAAAATCATTATCACTGTTTAATGAACATCCATTGTCATCCTGTGATTTTAACATTTATACATTTCGGCAGTAATAAACAAACACTCAGAAGATTACAGATTATTATTTTTTTCTATTTTGCTTCCTTGTCTAACAGACAATGTTATAGCGTACGCTCATGACCACTGATGGCTTGACATTATTGAATAAAGTATACAATGGAGTGTAAAAATGAAGCTGCACATCCTGTCTGTATACAGATACGCTGTGTTTGTCACTAACTTGCTGAGTTGAATGAGCTGATATAAGTAATGGCATGGAAATATTACAGCAATCAAGCTACAAATAATGTTAAGAAATAATGATAATTGAAAGTTTTAAGTGAAATGATTTATCATAGACTTTTAACATGTTTTAAAACTCACTGGTTTGGTGTAAGAGAGTCTTTCCCTGGCACAGAACTGACAAGTCATCTAGATGTAAGTAGACTGCTCAGTTGGCGTTTGTAGACAAGAGAGTTAAATCCCTATAATCTGCGATGACACTGAGCGATAGCCTTGGGCTTTATCAGGAACAATTAGAGGGAGACTGATTTTTTTTAACTCAATTAACAACTCTGAAATGAGTGCAGCAGAAAGTGCATTTTCACAAATCCAGAGTTAACATACCAAGATAAATTGCTTTAACTGCTTGTGAATTATTGAAGGAGGAATTTTTCAGTTTTTATATTGCTAGCCTTGAAGAAAACTATAAAAGGTCATTACAGAGGCCTTTGGGGAATTTCAAAACAATTTCAACAAAACAACATGCTCTGGACATTGAATTAATGTGGATTATTTCATCGCAACAATGGCCAGTGAAGTAGGCAGCATCCCCTTTTTACGGCATTCTGTTAACTTCGTTCCCATCAGACACTGTCTGAGTGCTGTCACTGTTACTGCTCCCATTTGTCGCTACAGCCTGACTTGACAATTCTGACTTGGCACTTAGTGTGGCCATAGCAACCACAGAAACCACACAGGGGGAAACTACTACTTCTACTACTACTGCTGACATAGGAGTACCCTGCATTACAGCACACTTTACCAGTGCAGCTCCAAAACATCAGTGGAAAGACATTGGCCTTTGAGCGATATCACTTAAAAAGATTTTTTTTTTGTATGGGCCAATAAATGTTTTTTTTTCACTGAAGACATTTTGGCATGTCACCTTAGGAAAATCACAGGTGTAAATAATACAATTAATGACTGCTGAATTCCATTTAGCTTTCAGCATTCTGGTATTGTGCATGCTGGCTCACTGTCACGCTGTTGTGTCTTTGATATTTGTTATCGTTCAATGTAAAAATCCCAACATAAACTTAATAAATGTTATATTGACTTTGCCTGCCAATCAAAATAAAAAACACCAACACTGTTAGGTGGTGGAGCTAGTGGTAGCCACCCACTGTCTCGAAGCACCTTCACCTCTTTATGTCTCCCTGACATCCTCAGCCCCTCTATGTCCATTCATTTATCTACTGAGGTTTAATGCTTGCAGGGTAACTGGGAGTGGAGGATGGAGTCTGTCCCAGATTGCATTAATAAACACCCTGAATAGGTTGCCAGTGTATTTCAGATTGTTATTTAAAATCATGACTTGAAAAAGTGCAATTTTCAAATCGCAAGTGCTGTGATTTTATTAAAAACGCCTTAACAAACCATGAAAAAATTTAGTAAAAGCACAGTTGTACAGATTTTGCCAGTCATGAAGACAGTGTTGCCAGCAAGTTTTAAATCTCAATAGCAATATCTGGTCAGATAAATCGCAGTCAGATGTTTTCCTCAAATCGTTTGGCCCTAGCATAGACTGATATTCATATCCCAGGGTCTCAGAGTCAGTTTGCTCCCAGAGCCATTAAACTGCAGTGTACAGTATACTGACCTAATTTGGGGACTGACACCTGCACTTGGGTGATGCCCTTATTCCCCTAGAAGGTGGCAGTTGCCGTAACACACATATGCATGTAGGCATTGGTAGTTTTTTGTTGATGCATTTTTAGTACTCTACACTATTAAGTCAGAGTTATGCTATCATTGTTTTCAGAGAAGACAATTACAACAAAAATTTGTTTTGCTGTAGTGCTTTCAAGCTAAAACTACATTTTGAATCCTCTTGAATTTATTGCTGCTGTGGAAGAGAAATTAAACTTAATTGTCGATCAGTGAACCTTTATCATGCCTCTTTATCAAGACCAGTGGGGACAAGTTTCATTAGAAATTCCTCACTCTCTCTCAGATAAAAGAGAGCTTTAAATGGGAGCTTTCATTAACTTCCATTTTGCTTGAACTTTGCTTTTATTTTTGTATAATGGGCTACATAGATTTGAACTTGGCTTCCTGTTTGTGTGAGATGGATAGTTGATGAAAAAGGTTTTGTTATGGATAGAGATAATGCATTTGAATTGAAATGCCCTCCTTTGTTTCCTGCCTCGCCCAGTGTTTCCTATAAAAGCCCACAGATTCCATTTTAGTTTGTTAGATGATTATGAGCTGCACAGCAATGCATTCACTTTTCGGGGCCTGGGGTGAAACTGACCCAGTGTCACTCCCCTGCCCAAACCATTCCCACACTAATCCAGAGGATGGGAGTTTGCAGCAGTTTGCCAGAAAGTCCTCTCTACGTGGTCTGGTGCATGTCGTCAACAAGGGATCCTCTCAAGTCCAGCATGGCCTCTGGACTTTTGCTTTCATTGGGTGTCTCAGCTTCTTCGTCTACCACAGCATTAGCGGGATCGTGTACTACTTTCAATTCCCTCATATCACCAAGCTCGAAGAAAAGGTGGCGCCAGAGAAAACCTTCCCTGCCTTTACATTCTGTAATATAAATCCTCGTAGAAAGGCGGACACTCTCTGCCTGTGACATAGAGCATCTGAGGGAGATCTGGCATATACCTGCAGAGCATACAGAGAACATCACAAGCCCTGTGCATGAGGTGAATAGGGAAAGTTTCAAATACCTCAATGGGACCAAAGCAGAGATACCATGCTGTGGCCAGTTTGACTGGAAGAAGTTATACGACCGTTCAGCTCACCGCCTGTGGGACATGGTGAAGTCTTGTCGCTTTAAGAAGGCCCACTGCACGGCTGAAGACTTTGAGTCTGTGAGTAATTTTCTCGCTTGCCTTTGAACTTAATCCTTTCAGCCAAGGTTTTGGCCTTAAGGCTCTCACAGTTGTATGGGAGATATGAATAAACCAAGAAATATGCATATAAACCACAGTGTATTGAAGAATCAAAGACACCCCCCCCCCCCGATTTTTTTTTTACCTGGTTTCAGAGTGTGATTGGTTTCATAGGAGATGGACAATTGAGTTATAGTTATTTTCTTCCAGTATAGAGGATGTGTGCATTGCCTCATTTTGGACAAGATCACTAGGAACTATTTCATCTATGAAGACAGTAACTAGACATCAAAGCAAAAACCTTTTTCTGTTTGATGTCCATGTCTTACTGTAGTATTTCTGCATCAATTCATTGTATTTTTGGCTAGTGGTCTGGTCTCATACCTACCTACCACACTTTAAAATGCATGTTTATATGTGCTTTTAGTTTATTCTAGTGTACCATAGTTTCTAGCTTTTTGGTCAGCTAGTTTAAAAGACCAGATTTTCAAAGACTTGTTTTTCATGCATTCTTTGCTGTATTAAGTGTGCTTATACTGTGCTTTACTAAGGTTCATGCACTTTGCTAGGGACAGTTCAGCGTGGAAAATGATCCATGTTGAAAATCAGTTGCAGATTTGTAAGTGTGTGCACACATATGTATATATATATATATATATATATACATATATATATATAAAGGAAAGATTTTGTGGGGAGAACATTTTATTATTACATTTTTATTCTGTATTGTACAGAAATCTCTACCCCAGAAAAAGTGTGAATACACCACACAAAAGAATATGCAGGGGGGTTTCACTGAATTGGCTAAAACAACAACAACCCAGCAGCGTTCAGTGTCATTTCTGAGAGCTAGAGGTTATTGCTTGAGAAACTAAAAGTGGTAGTGGCAGAAGCTGGTCAGTCAGCTGTAGTGGGGTTTGAACTCAAGACCTGAAACTTGATTGGCTGATATGGGTTGGATTTGCACCATGCCAGAGTTTCAACATCCACATTCTACTCTTCCCATTATTTTGTATTCTGGTGTGTAGTTTAATAAATATGTTAATAATATTCTATTTGTGATTTGTTTTGTTGATTTTTTTTGTTTATATATGTTTCAGGAAATCCTTTTAAAAGAGAGTATTAAAAGAGAGCAAATAGCAATTTCAATTTTAATGGAAGATGCAGTGCCACTTTACCCTGCACTTTTAAGTCAAAATTTGGCCTTCGGTTACCTTTGTCGATCAGGACAAGAATTTAATATTCCTTTGAATTGCTTGACCGCCACTCATCCTCCACTTCGTGAGGTTTCTTCCATTTTTTCCCTGTTGAAAGGGTTCTTTTGGGGGAGATGGGGCAGACAGAGGGTGTTGTATGCTGTACAGATTGTAAAGCCTCTTAATATAAATAAAACTGACTGACTTACTGACTCATAGAGGGACATGAAGTGATGGTCCCACAAGAGTATTCACTACACTTACTGTATGTTCAACTGGTCCCTCTTTTTTCAAAAATGAAACTCTTTTTTTCTGAGTCTAAACTCTGGAAGTCATCTGACTTCTTGCCACAAGAGTTGGGTGGATTATTCTGTGGTATTTACAATCTCTTTCTATTTGATTAGAGATCTAAGAGCATCAAGGCAGATTAACTCTGCCCCTATGGTGTAAATAACACCACCAATCTCTTCACATCCATGGCAGCAACTCACAAGGCATTAAGTTGTGAAGACTTTATCGATAGCTCTTGTTTGGGGGTTTAATTAAAACCCTGCTCAATCAGAAGGCAGTGTCACTGCACTGAGATATCTTTCACAAAAAAAGATCAGGTTTTATCATCATGTTTGTCACAACCTCGTGTTAATATCTGTTGAATTACAATGTTGGCAAATCATATTGATGACAGCCATATCTTAGAAATATTGCACTAAGAAAAAATGTCACATCCAATATATATGCCAGTGAGGAAACACTGAAGTCTTACTAAAACCCTAATGATTTTCTGGCTTACATTCCCAAATCTAAGAGCATAATGTGGATGAATTGTTTTTTGTTTTTTCTTAACAAGTTTGAACAACAACAGCAGATGGTCAAGACTAACTTTTACATTGATGTGCTGAGGTATCTCCCTTAAGGCTGGTGGAAAACTTGAAATGATTGGTTTGCTTTAGAATTCACACCTATCTGTGGCCCTGGGGGTAGAGGGAGCATGCTGCTTGACACTCCCCATGTTCCAGTACATGTGGGAGTTTATTTCTCTGACTTTGAGAGTGTAATTGACCTCTGGGTTGTTTAAGCAAATTCTCATTCTATTCATCAAGGTAATCATGAAATAAAAAGGTATGCATAAAAAAATACTTGTTTTCTAATTACAATGCTGAAGTTCTGCTTACATTATCAGCCAATGACAAAGTAGGGCACTGTAAGAAGACAACAATAGATTGAGTATCATATAAGTGTTAAGGGGTGAGCCTGGTATTATTCGGATATTACTTCTGTATGGATACGACAGACCGATATTTGTAATCTGATCAATAAATTGCATTTTCTGTACAGTATTAGTGGAAGTAAATATTGCATTTGAATATTTGGTGCATTGTTGCCTTCTGCTCTTTGTGTTAACCTCTGGTGCTGCTAATCACTTGGCTACAGAATGTTTGTTGAAATGACGAGGTGTCCATACTTTTGGCTGTTTACAAACCTATAGTTTACAAAGTGTACAGGAATTTTGGCAACTTAAAAATAATTGCAATTTCATAACATGTTAACAAACACACCTGGTACTTGTGTGTCACTTGGTGTGTTTTGTATTGTTGCTTTTTGAATCTTGTTTTGGTCAAATCGAAACTGAGATCTTAGTATATTAACTGGGATCAAATGCTCTTTAGATTTTACTGCACTGTATGTAGAGCAGGGTAAGAACAAGTCTGCCTTACCAGTGCAAACTGTCTTCCCAACAGTGAGCAGTGCTCTGTCAAGAGGAATCCTGACTTACTATCATCAGATCTTTTGCTTCTTTTCCTCTTTGGTTATCAAGTGTCACAGACTGGCCAGGTTGAACATGAGTGTGTTGTCTGTAATCTGCTGACGTCATGTTACATGATATCTTGGCGTATGTATGACATTGCTCTGTAGTTGACTTGGCGATGAATCACTGTACAGTTACCTCAATTTGGAATACTGATTGGATTATGGTTTCAGCTAACGTTGAGTCACTGATGAATTTCTGATGACCTATGACACAATTTAAGGTTTGTCAGAGCAAAGACGAGGAAGAATGAGATGAATAACCAAACCACCACCTGGGGCCAGATGTACATACGTGTTTTCCTACACATAAACTGGTATTTATAAAAGAAGAACGTGTGGTGAGAATGTGCACCTCACGCATACTTCAGGGGTACACACGGTCTTCTTGAAATAGCTGTTTAGGTTGTTTCCTAATTTCACTTAAGTTATTTTCTGTCACTGTTATTTTTGCAGTCTACATTGTGTTCTGTAAAATGTCACCCAAAGGTGCATTCATAAACTGAATTGAATTTTATCATTCTTATTATTTACATTTGAGCCATCATTTCCCTGTTAAAGATCTTTTCATTTGATCCTGAATTGTGAAGCACTTTGCAAAGTCTGTTTCAGTATGAGCTCTATAAATTAATAATTGATCATCCCTCTGATGATGGTTTACAGGTACATGTGATGAATTGGTTGTACGGACGCTGTACCAAGCCACAGCCGTGCAGAATGACAGCTGTTCTGGTGCTGTTGGAGAACCTCGCCAATGCGACACAGTCTGTGAAATTGCACTTTTTCTTTGCTGTTCTTCTCATTGACAGGTCTAATGAGAGGTGGAACAGGCACAAGTATCAATATGCAAACGGTTGTTTAAGAGGCTTTCTACATCCACTTATGGAGAACTGTGGGAGTGGAAATGAGGCTTGTGTATGTGCATCCGGTTCCACAATGATTGAGATTTATAAAAAAGAACCATGCAGATAGTCGTGAGTTTTAAAGTCTGGTTATGAAGAGGTAAGTAAGGTTTGAGCCAATTCATGGCCGGTGTGGGCATTGATTTAGAATTGAAGCATATCTGTAGTATCACGGTTTCTTGGAGCAACCCATCTAGCATATTTAGGCTTCTCAAAACCAAGAGAAATACTCAAAAAATTGTAATAAGTGGGATCCTCATGTGAATAAATATATTTAGTGAGTATATGAAGCAAACAGTGCATTCTTGGAATTTCACACAGAGCTGCTATTGTGCAGGGCATTGGATTGAGACATACGCTTGATTTCGAATTTTTTATTTTGGAGCCACAAACATGCAAAAGTGGATAGTGCAATTTCATAGACAGCTTGAGTCATCATGTCCTGCATTTCAGTATTCAGTATTCCATTTTTTTGAGTGTTGTTGTCAGGTGCCTATATGAAAAATAACATAGTATATTTATATTAATCTCACACTTTGCTTAAGGTCATTTAGCCTGCTACAAGTACATAATGATTAGGACACTTGTCATTTGATTTAAAGTTTTAACTAGATCTACATGTAGCTTTGCTTTACATTATGTTCTTATCCTACCTGGAGAGCCAGGCAGTAGGAAGTCTTCTGTGCACACATAGTTTAAGTGTTACATCCTGCAGTCCAACCGCTTTCTGTTGTTGACTATTGGCTATAAGAGAAACTCATGTGTCCAACTTTACCCACAGGTAAACAAAGATGTAATGAATCCATTTAAGATGTTGTCATGTAGGGTAAGCATCACCATTTCCTGTCCAGCAAGTATCCATAGCAACTCTAATTCTGCAGGTGGGGCCAGATCACTGGTGGTAATTGCTGCAAACCGATGCATATTTTAACCAAATTGACCTTTATCAAAACCTTGAGCCATATTAATCATCTGTTTAGTCTCCATTTATGCTGTGTTCTGACTTTGTGGAGTCATATTGATTTATAAAGCCGTCTGCAGGGAGGCACCAGACAACAGCTTTTCAAATAGGACTGAATGGCGCCATTTCCTCCTGTACGTCAGGGGGAATAAATAAATAAATAAATTGGTAACATCATAACTGACCTTACTATCAAGGCTTTTCTGTGTCTCTGTAACTTATACAGGATCCATGGACTTCAAATGGTGGCCATTTGGCTTCACTTCTCTTTTTTTTTTTTCTGAGACATTGTCAGCTCAGGGATACTGGTAGAAAGCCAGAAACATAATGTCTTAGCCAGCTATATTATGGTGGATATACACATTAATAACATTGGTTTTATAGAAGTAAAACCTTGGTCTTGCTTTGGAAATGCAGAGTGAAAGAACAGTAGAAGAATTACATTTGGTTTTTTATAGATGTATGTGAGACCAGCTAATTTTTAACTCAGTTTGCATTGTGGGTCTATAGATTATCTTTTTATTCAAGGTGCATGACCATGAAGCTCTTCACTCATTTACATTGATTTCAAAACGACACCTTTATTTGTCTGGTGCATAATGACCTTTATGAGTTGCTTCAAAGGACTTCATCTTCATGTTATGAGCAAGTGCACCTTCTCTCTGTCTCTGACTCACTTATACATTACTAAGGCACTAGAAATAGACATCTCATTCATGTATTCATCTAGTTTATGTGCTCTTCAAACTGTTCCATTCATTCAACACTTAACATTAACTTTGCAACTGGCCTGTAACTATATTGTTTAATTGCATAACATGAATCCCTGTGTTGTGTTACACAGCTCATTGGATGTTCTAATTTAGAAATTTGGGGGGTTTTTGGTAAGCCAGGAGATGCATGTTCTGAAAAGCACAAAACAGACCATCCAACATCCACTACTCTTCTCTGTGTATAATTAGATTCAAATCCTGTTCTCTGATCGTTGACAACACATTACCCTCTATGTCAGTCCCACAAGCACCATTAGGGTGAGTGGCCCTGCTTCATTTCTTTTTTTCTTCGTCTTTAGCTGTGACCCGAAAGCTGTTTGCTAAGCAGAGGAATCGAGAAAGGATTCACTTAGAAGAAATGACAGGCTAATAGCGTTTAATGAGCTGTTTTGGCATGATGTCATCATCCCGAGCATGTTTGGAGAGCAAGGCTATCTGACACTGCCCATCTGCAACCTCCAACTGTGTGTATGTGTATCTCTGGCATGCATCTGTGGCTTTGTGTGTGTGTGTGTGTGTGTGTGTGTGTGTGTGTGTGTGAATGTATCTTGTGCTTTTGCGTATGTGTGTGGCTGTGATCAGAGAGGGACAGGCTGACACAACTAATGGAGCGAGATGTACAGTAGGCAGACCTGGCAGTGCACAAGAGGCTTTCAGCTCCTTAGCCTTGATTCAGAAAGGGTGATGGTCTGAGAAGACACCTGCTATACTAAAATCATCGGCAGGAAAAGAGCTATAAATGTGTTTTTAAGAGGAAAGACGTGATTTGAGTGAAATAGTTAATAACCATGGTGAGAAACAGACCTCCCACACATGTCCCAGAAAAAGCCCAGCAAGAGACCGGAGGTCTCTAAACTTGGATATGCATCTTCTGCGAGATCCACTTCTCTATGGAATCATAGTGCCATAAAAAAGAAAAAATCTGTGAAAGAATAAGACAATAAATGTCAAAATATAAAGAGAAATTCAAGAATAAATAAATGTGGATATATAAAGACAAATAACAAAATATAAATTATCCCTTTATTTTTCCTTATTCTTTTTCATTTTGCTTTTCCCTTGTTGCTTTTGCTATTCCTTGAAGGACCAAGATGTCAATCAACTGGCTTTGGGCGGGCCTTCCTGCCCAGGCTGAGTAATCAATTCATGCACACATGAATCCTGCTTCCTGCGTCTGCTTCCTGTTGTTCAGCTCATTGATTTTAGCTCTGCCTTTAATACCAACAAAACTGGTGTTTAAACTTGGAGATTTGTGCTTATGTCAATCCATTTGTGCTTGGTTGTATGATTTTATTTTATTTTTTTTAACTGGCAGAGTCAGAACAGTAAGGTTGGTAGGAAATCATTCATCCACTATCATCATTAACACAGGTGCACCACAGGGATGATAGTCCTTTACTCTGCAGTATGTTCACTTAAATGCAAATGAGCAATACTGCAAATGATACAGTAGTGATTGGGCTGAGCTATGACAACAGCATGGATGCCTATAGGACAGAGGTGAGAGAACTTTCTGTTGCTGTGGTGCAGAGATAACAATTTATCCTTCCGTGTCACACAAAAAACAGATTTGCTTTCCAAATGTTTTTTTTTTAAACTGTAATTTGAAGAGTTATAACGGGCTCACTTACCCTATCCCAGGGGTTCTCAACCTTTTGTAACTTGAGGCCCACTTCTGAATGCTTCTGAGGACCACCTTCCCAAATAAATGAGAAAAAAACATAACATCCCGGGTGTTTTGTGTTTAAGTGCCTGTGGAGCTTTGATGGTTTTAGCGCCTCATTTGACAGGATTTCACCACATTCAACACACTGTGCTGTCATTATGAATCCAAATTTAATGTATTCAGGGTCATATTTCCTCACCACACGCTTTGGAGGTGCAGGGTTGTCTCCCACATCACCATTGGGCCCCAGCCCACTGGTTGAGAATGGTTGCCCTATCCCGATATGGCTTTTGAAACACAAAAACTCTAGCTAAATCACTGTGTAATAGTTGTTGATTATAGTGTTTACAAAAGAAATGTTGGCGATGTTAAATCTGAGGGTAAAGATGGGCAGATAAAAGGTATGTCTAAACATACTGTTTTCAGCCAGATTCTGCACAGTTAAAAAAAAGTTAAACAGTGGGATGATGAGCCACAGTAAATAGAGCAGGAGTGGCTGAACACTGGTAAAAGTTTTGCCTTTAAGAAACCAGTTCGCTAACAATTTTATGCTGTTTGAAGTACATACAGGAAACACTGAGTCTGATTTGACTTTCAGTCCTGAAAAAACAAGAAATGGTTACAGTAAATGGTTATGCACTGAATATGAATGAATTTCTACAATAAACATTCATTGATTATGCTTGATGTTCCGTGGACCTCACTGAGTGTACGACACTCAACAGCCACCTTCAGTGTTGCAGTAAAAAAATAAGATAATAATGCAGTGTTGGTGTTTTATATTAGCTTATCTGCCGGGGCAATTCTGTTTGTCATGCAATGAAGGAAGTCTTGCATACCTAAATGTTACAGAAAGGTATGCTCCCTGCTTGAAATTAATTTCCACGACCACAGTGAACTTTGAATTTAATAAGCTGTTATCACATAATCTGTATTATAGTTAAATGCAATAACTACTGCAGACACACACTCACAAAAGGAAAGCCTAATGAGGTTTGCACGACTTATTGTCTGTCTTGCAGTCAGCTTCATTTATAGCCATGCTAAATTGATTTGGAAAATATTATTAAACCTACTGAACCGTCCTTTCTCTAATTATTACAGAGCAACCTCAACATTTATATTACTATACATACACACACAGTGAAGCCGTTTCATTCTGCAACCCAAACTAAACCTTTTGAGCCCCTCTCTCTCATCTCTGTGCTGCTGCATGTCCAGAATGTTAAACTGCTAAAGAATACAGCCTATTTCTAAGGCTTCCTCCCTCTTCTCTTGTGTTTAAACTGGAAAATCACCATGCACCCACCTTTGGTTGATGTTTAAGTGTGTGTTGAGCAGCTAAGGGGATAAAGTCCTAACAGCTTAAGCATCCAGAGCCATTATGATATTTTTCCAGGCCTTTCACCTTATGCAAGACCGTAAATATGAGCCCCAAAAAAGCAGAATTATGACATTTTGATGCATAGATAGGCATAGATAAGCTTATTTATTTGCAATATGTTTATTCTTGACATTCTGTTCTGTAGCCTCTTGAGCTTGATATTTAATATGTTTAATAATGTAATTGTGAGCAAACACATTAAAGGACACCCAACTATGTTAAAGTATGCAATATTCATAGTATAAAATGTCTGCACTGCTCTATCAATACTGTTAAACACTCCTCTGTATTCAAAAGTCAGAATCAGCAGTAACAATCCAGGAGATGTTAGTACTTTGTGATAACTGCATCAACACTATTTGGTGTAAACATCTAGAGAGGTTGGTAACTTGGTAGCAGATCAGACTCCTGGTCAGATGATAGGCCTATTGTATTATCTTGTTTTAGTTGAACCAGACTTTGCGGTCATGGTGTGTTGATAATGGCAGATAAGGCACAGGTTGGCTAAGTAATTCAAGTGGATGGACGCTAATTTACACTGGAAGACACTAGCTGTGATTTGTTCCTCTTATCTATATGGATGGCCGTCTGCATGGTGTGCACTATAACTGCCGCTGCTGCCATCATTACCGCTGTTATGGAGACAGGAGGGCGGACAAGGTCTCATCCAAATCCATCAGTGAGTTATTCAGCCCTGCCCTGCTCTGGACAGGCTCATACGTAGAGTTCATACCAAGGGAGGGGTGCGGGGGCTGCTAAATCATTCTACATCAGATGGCAGCTTTAGAAAATCAATGCTTCTTCGTTTTTTCCTGCAGACAGAAGTGCACTGGGTGAAGAGAGGAGGATGCAGAGTGGAGAAGGGATGGTGTTTGTGTGTAAAGGGTGGATATCATCTTAATGTTAATGAAGATGAAGGGATCATGGAGGCAGCAGCAGTAAGCAGGAGCCAAGTACAGATAACCAAGGCCTCAACAGGCTACCATGTAGAAATGGTTCACCGGCATCACATTGAGCCACATGCTTCATGAAGCAAGCCCAGTGCAGTCACAGTTACATGAGTGGGGTCACGCTGAGCCAAGCCTGAACTATGACCTTGAAGCCATAGGAAAAAGCAATACGCCTGTTCTGTGGCTTAAAACACCCACATGTCCACATCCACTAACCAGCTAAAAGGATGAAATGGAAGCTTATGACACTGAGACTAATTCACAAATGTTTTCTCGTTTTCTCTATTGAATTTGTCCACAAACTTGAACAGCAGGAAAATAAGAGAACCACATGTCTGAAACATGAGCCAAGCACACATACATGAAAATGTTGGTGAATCACTTTTGATCTCAAATTAGATTATTGGCTTATTGGCAATGCATCTGTAAATGGCAAAATAATCCGATATGAGGGCAGCATTCTCCAGTCTTTTATTTATTTTTATTTAACCTTTATTTAACCAGGCAAGTCATTAAGAACAAATTCTTATTTACAATGTCGGCCTGGAAAAAGGCAAAGCCTCTTGAGGGAAGGGGGTAGGGGCTAAAAAGAGATGCCAAAAGTTTAAAAGACAGCGGCACAAAATTTCATCACACCCACTACTTACATAAAATTATAACAAGCTTACATGTGACAAAAAGCATTACATAAATAACATGCAGTCTAGCACACAAGCATCGGCAGGTAGCTAGCAGACAACAGCATCAGGCAATACAGCAACAGAACAAGAGTAGCATACACAAACAGTAAGACAAGCAGGCAAAAAAACAAAAACAAACCAACAGTAGCAAGAGAATATGAATATGCATAGGATAACAGCAGACAGACAAAAAATGAGTGGGTCGGGAAACAGCTGCATGTTTCTGCAGTCCCCTGTGCAAAGATTAAAGAACATATGAGACCAAATAAATGAAAACAAACAAACACAATAGAAGTGCATCCACAACAACAACTGTGCACACAGACAGAGTTTGGGAGCCAGGCACCAGTGTAACACCAGCTCAAAATTGCATGTGTGGAAGTTTAAAAGAAGTAGTTTGATGTGAAACAAGAAACCATAAAACATTTGTCAGCTGCCAGGGACAGAGGGGCCGCGGGGGAGAGGAGCGCATTGGATGTGTAATTGGAGAGACTGGACTTTTGGCCATGCAGTCCTGACTGTCACAGGACAGTGAACTGTAAGCTGGAGAACATCCCACTAAGGCCACACATTCAGGCATCATTTCCTTATTATTTTTATGATTAGCTGTGAAGCAATTTATTGTAGTGTATTTTTAATGCTTTGCACAATCTAATATCAAGCAAATTACCAATTGGTATGATTTAGACAATAGATAATGTTTCTGCTGAAAAACTGTCTTAAAAATATTGAAATGTCTTACAAGCAGTAACACTTTTAAAATATTTTTTTATTTGTATTTCCCAAACCTCAGTTATGCATTATTTATTTACTATTCCATGGCCTAGACTTGCAAACAACTGCAAAATGTCAATAACAAACATTTCTGTTTAATAATTACCCCAATCACACGTGGAACATTTCTGACAAAAAATAAATTTTTATTATTTTATTTTTATTTATTATTTTTAAAAGGTCTTCATTTTTAGATATGGGTAAATCAATCGCTTAAATTAAGTCAGGATTAAATCTGAGCATGTGAAGCTTTCATTAAAAAAAAGCCAGCTGAGCGTTTTAAATTATTTAATTCAAAGGCATGATCCGTCGGAAACGGAGCAACTGTGTGTTCAAAGTAAGTCGAGAGAAATGTAAGATTATCTGAAAAGATTATCATCACCAAATTTTGAATGTGTGTTCAGCACAGGCTTAAAAACTACAGTATGTGTGTGTTTCAAGTTGTGCCATCCGTTCCACAGTTAACAGTAGCAGTTCTGAGAACAGAGCAATTTTCTGTTAGCTTGATGTCTTCCAAAAACAGGAGATAAAACAGATGAAGCCCAACTGTTGGAAAAACTTTCCACCATTACCTGTTCTCTCAGTCCTCTGTGTTATTAGGCTCACCTCGTCCGCCACAGCTCAGCAGCAGATTTATATCCTTGGTTTGGTGCTCAGACCTTCTCAGGTGGGTGAAGGTAGAGACTACAGTCTTAGTAGTAGAGCCAGTAAGCAAGATAAATAATGGACTGGAAATGGTTTCCTGCATCAGATCATGAGTGATGGCACTTATTCACTGGAGAGACAGACCTCTACAGTGGCTGTCATACTAATTGTTATTGTTTTTGTTTTTTAGTTGAAATATTAGAAAAGGTGTCAACTAAAACAACAAGGGCACCATTCTAAATTGTCGGTGTGATACCAAGTGTCAAAGTGCATACTACTTTAATCGAATACAAACATTTTGATCGAGAAGCTGCATGGATCTGTTTAACTGCCTCTTTTCAGAGATGTTCAGTTGACTGGAGAGTTTCGCATGGAGCTACAGTAATTAAACTTATTGCATTTTTGTACATATGGAAGTAAACAGACATCCACTATGCCTACCTCTCACAGATTCCCATGGGGGCCATGCTCTCTTCACTTCAACAGACTAACCAGATGGACAAGCAGTGCTTTTAGCAAGTACTGGATTGAGTCAAATTTGGAAAATATCATTAACAATGTCTGTTTGAATACTGAAGCCAATACCACAGTTGGTATCTGAGCTGTGTTGCAAGGTATTTTATGGAATGTGTTTCAAAGTGAGTTTTCATATTTGCAGGTTTGTGCTTCACATCAAAAACAAATTTCTGCACTCATTTCTGGTATAGAGAAGTTTATGTTTAGGTTTATGTTGAAGTTTATTTTTTCCTATCTTTAATCAAGAGCGTGGACTCAATTTGAGAGCATGATTTACTGATTTCATGTTCAGATTTTGTAATACTCTCCTTCAAAACCCTGCTCTCGCACTCAAATAGCCCCTGCTTGCACTTGGAATTGCTCTGCTTCTGCTCAAACTGTATGCTTGCACTCAGATATATTGACATATCCAGCTTCAGGCCTTCTCCTCGCACTCAGGCTGCTTCTGTGCGCTCGTGAAATGTCTGCTCTCACATTTCTGCTCTGCTCTCAGATTTTTTCAACCCTATCAAAATTCCCCAACCAATAGAATGCCAGCTGTAGTGTTAACCAATGAAATGATCGCTGCCTTGTTGAGGGCACGTTCGCTTTACTTCTTACAGCGTCCCATACGGGTGGTTACTCTTTAACTGGGTTCATCCACTCCCACCCTCCATGGCTTTATTATATGTACAGTTAATATATATACCAGCGACCGTACTTTTTCTTTTACTATAATACTTATATTACTATAATATCTACATTTTTGTTGTTTTGTTTTTTTTATTTAGAGAAATAGGTCATTAAAAGTAACAGACCATAGAAGTTTCTCTAATGCCTCTACTGTATATTATCTATTGCCAAGAGATATTAATTGTGTAAACAATACAATATTTGCAATGACTTTTGAAATAGCTGGAGCAGTGAAGATGGTTGACTTGTATATACTTCCAAAATGGAGGGAGAAAACAAATGCTTTATCTGAAGTGTTATTAAACATGCTAATCCTTTTCCAGTACATAAAATCAAACAAATTCCTTTTCCAGCTAATTTGCATTAGAAATAGCTTGCTTGCATACTGAGCCTTGAAATCCAGGGCCTTCTGAACCCTAAGGGCTTGCATATATGGTGAATGCTTTAAAGTAGATATATTAATGCATGTTACAAAGCCCTTCTCTAGTGACCTTATCACCTCACTCAGATTTCTAAGCTTTTCTGAAAACAGCCCGTCTGAGCAGAAATGTGCAATTATCTCAACATGTCTCATTGTCATTTATTCAGTAGCAGCGTTGCTGGGAGGTAATGCACATATTGAAACTTGAAGGAATCGGTTATAATTTTATTGATACTTCACAGAATGCTGTGTACAGATGCTTTTCCTATTATTTACCAATGTTGTTGTACTACACAATAGTGCCTACATATCTCCAAATGTGCTCCCAGGTGTGTAGAAATTTTGGGGGACGATTGAGCACTTTAAGAGACCGCTTTACAGCGGGCTGTTTGTGTTTTATAACACACACATCATTGTGGGTGGGACGGGGCCACTATCAGTAGCTTCTGCAGATCGCTAACAAGCATGAGGTTGCAGGAAAGGGAAGGCCACCTGGTGTGCAGTGGTCAGGAGCATATACTGTATATAAAGATGGACGACGCATCTCCACTTCCTCCTACTGTAATTCAATTCAGTTTTATTTATATAGCGCTAAGTTATCTCAGAGCACTTTTTCCATATAGAGCAGGTCT
This sequence comes from Maccullochella peelii, assembly GCA_002120245.1. NCBI lineage: Eukaryota > Metazoa > Chordata > Actinopteri > Centrarchiformes > Percichthyidae > Maccullochella > Maccullochella peelii. The sequence goes on along the minus strand of LKNJ01001786.1, from coordinate 782 downwards.
AGACCGTATTCTTTATATTTACAGAGACCCAACAATTCCCACCAAGAGCAAGCACTAGGCAACAGTGGCAAGGAAAAACTCCCTTTTAACAGGCAGAAACCTCGAGCAGAACCAGGTTCTGGGTGGGTGGTCATCTGCCTCGACCGGCTGGGGGGGGGGACATACAGTAGTACAGCACATTACAGTTCTACATACAGAAGTAAAGTAATAGTAGTGCTAATGGTATTGATAATATTAATACAAATAATACTAATTTGAATTTTGAATAATTATAGACCAATCGCTAATCTTTCTTTTATTGGAAAAAGTATTGAGAAAGCTGTTTTTATTCAGCTCAATAACTTTATAAATGTAAATGGCCATTTGGACAATTTTCACTCTGGCTTCAGGCAACATCACAGCACTGAAACCACACTGATAAAGGTGTTAAATGACATTCGTCTGAATACTGACTCAGGAAAAACATCAGTTTTAGTGCTGCTTGATTTAAGTGCAGCCTTTGATACAGTGGACCATGAAATACTTCTAAACAGACTGGAAAAGTGGGTGGGCTTATCTGGCACAGTCCTCAGTTGGTTCAGATCATACCATGCAGACAGAGGCTATGTTGTTGCCATTGGTGATCATAACTCTGAGCGGATCACCATGACATGTGGAGTCCCTCAGGGTTCGATTCTTGGGCCACTATTATTCAACCGTTACATGCTCCCTCTAGGTCAAATCATTCATGACAATAAAATTGCTTATCACAGCTACGCAGACGACACTCAGATTTACTTAGC
>LKNJ01001785.1:0-86864 GCA_002120245.1 Maccullochella peelii | reverse complement strand
CCCAATTTCTGATTTCTGATTTCTGATTCTGACAAAATTATAGTGTAATCTTAGTCTCTTAGTGTAGCGCATTAGCATGCTAACATTTGCTAATTAGCACTAAACACAAAGTACAGCTGAGACAGATGGGAGTGGCATTAGTTTTGCAGGTATTTGGTCAAAAAAAAAAGTTTTTGACCTGATGATGGTGCAAGAAGAAAAGTCAGAGGATCATCAAAGTTTTAACAATTTTTCCTGAGGGGTACATGAATATGTGCACCAAAAATCTATCCAACAGTTAATGAGATATTTCAGTCTGAATCAAAAATGTCAGCCTCATGTTGGCACTAGATGAAAAGTCAAGGGATCACCAAAGTCACGAGGATTCATCCTCTGGGGACCATGAATGTACTGTCATCCCTACAGCCACACCACTAGCATGGCTAAATGACTTACAGCACTCAATTAAAACAGATACTTTTCACAGGTCACTTCTTGCTTGGCAATGTAACACTGTTTTGACTATATTTTTGAAGATTTAGACAAATATTCACGTGGATTTCATTCTCCTTTTTTAGAGCTTCTTCTAAACATCTGATGAAAAACTGCCTGCATAGACCAGAAACATCATGCAAAAGAAAATGCGTTGGGTAGTATATTGTTTAATCCAAAGGGAGTTTTTCCTTGCCGCTGTCGCCTTGGGAGTTGTTGGGTCTCTGTAAATATAACGGTCTCGACCGGCTCTATATGAAAACTGCCCTGAGATAACTTTGTTATGATTTGGCGCTGTGTAAATAAAACTGAATTGAATTGAATTAACAGAGTTAAAAGTGTGAAAATGCTGGAAAACAGGGAGACAGGTGGACAGTTAGAACTGATCCACACAAAGTGCCATCAGGTTCACCTCATTTGAGGATTTTTCTCTCATCAGTGAAGAAGATTATGTAAAAATGTGCACAGTGGAGGCATTTCAGTACAGACTTTCTCTCTCTGAGCTTTTGTCTAATAAAAATACTGGACACCACGCTGTGAAGCAGGGCTCTGATTTCAGTTTCAGAGTACCTGGGCCCATTTTGCTTGATGGGAACTGGTCATCGTTGGTCTGGTTCCCAGGCTTTAGTCCAGTGAGCCCAGTAAGAGGATGCCTGAGTGATGATGCCCTCGCTGCTCCCTGAAACCCTCCTCCTCTGCTGACAGACGCTCACACAAAGACACCGGTGGAGGTTCCTAGCTGACGGAGACCGGAGCTGAAGACAAAGAGGTGGAAAGAAAGGGAAGTAGACTGGAGTTTTAGTTAAACATTTTCATTTTCTCAAACATAAATAAACTCATTAGTGGATGTAAACCTTAATGCCAAAAACGTTTCTGTGTTAGAGAAAAGGATGGGAACTGCTGAAATTAACAATAACAATGATGTTTGTACGTCACTGCAGCTGCTATAGTTAATGCTCATAGCTATATTATACAATAATTATTTAATAAACATGAAAAGATTTTCTTTCCTCAGTTCACAAATTATACTAATGGATGATTTAAAGGAATCATGTGGAGTTTTTGACCTCTAGTAGCACTATAGAGCAGTTTTTACTGTTCATATTCTAGGACAGAGGGGATTAATAAAGTAATTCTTCTTCTATTATTTACAATCTATAATTTTGCCATCCTGATTGTCCACACTGTAATTTTAGTATGTTGGTCTATTCTGTACACACGGCATCTATTTCCTGTCCGTCTTCTGAGAGGGATCCCTCCTCTGTTGCTCTTCCTGAGGTTTTTTGGGGAGTTTTTCCTCATCCGATCTACAGTCTAAGGATTGAGGGTGCCCAGATTGTAAAGCCCCTTGAGGCAAATTTGTGATTTGTAATATTGGGTTATATAAATAAAATTGACTTGACTTGATTATTAGAAATTAAAAATAAATAAATAAATAACTTTGTGAGCACAGAAAAAACTACAGCTCCCATGAAAATGTAATAAAACTCACCAAATTTCTCTTTTAAAGTCACTTTTTCCTTTTCTTTAGCTGTAATCTCTGCTGTCTAAAAACGTCCGTTCAGTCCTCTTTGTTTTGTTTTTTTAAACCTCAGATTTTCTGCTTTTAACCTGCAGACTTTTACGTAATAATTGCTGTAATTTACTTGAGTGGAATAATTGATTTGAACAAACAAGTAGTTAATGATTGTGTGAAATATGACATCTTAGTTCCTTCTACATACTGCACACTACAGTACATCTACTATATCTTACAATACAGTAGTACTAGCTATTTTACAATAAAAAAAACCTTCGCTTAGGTTAGTTTAGGAAGGAATGATTTTATTTGTAGAGTCTTGGACAGAAGACATATTGACTTTATGACAAAAAAAATTCTAAATTCAAAGAGAAAACGATGATTATCTGCAGGGATCAAAATGAAAAAAGGTAATCCACAAATGATTTGACTTTTACAGTTTTCATTTTAACTCTTGTGTAACTGACTTCTTGATTAGCTTTTAATGAATATTTAAAATTTAGCAGTAACCTAATAGTCGCTTTCTAGAACAGGTATAGTCTCACTGTGACCTGTGTACAGTGTAACTCAAGCACTCCACTTTCACACAAGTGGAGCATTTCAGACTCTGCACTCGCACATCAGATTGCCTGCAGCTAACAGCGGATAAGCTCCTGCCCCGTGTTCCTCTCTGCTTCCAAGAAGGCTTACCAGGATGAATCATTTTGACTCAATATGACAGATTTGTCTCTCCTGCCGCTGAAAAGAAGCATAAATTGAAATCTAATTACCACGTGTCCTTTTGTTAATGTGTGTAATGGTTCATCTTTAATCACAAGAGTCATTTATGTTCATATTGTAAGTTGAACTATGACTGAAATAAATAACCTGAGGGGTTAAAACCAGATTTTCCCCTTTTATTTGCCCTTAAGTCGCTTTAACTTTTACTAAAACAAACCTCTGATAAATGTCACCATCACCATGTACTGTACTGAATGTCAGTGTAACATCTGCGCTTTACTGCCTCCTAGTGATTATAACGGTATGTTGATGGGAGATAAAGAAGCCCCACATAATTAGGTATCATTATATGATAATTTATTTAGTAAAATCTCCTTTATTTCTGATGAGTTCTTCTGAATGGATGATTTTGTAAAGTCAAAGTTCTTTGTTTGCAAAGTAATTTAAGAAGTTATGTTCCGGTCTGACAGATGTTTCACCACTGCAATAGTATTATTTTAATAGTACTACTTTCAATAGTACTTTATTTTATTACTATTATTATATTTTTTTGATGTCTTATAAGTCCATGTCGGTGGGCACTTGTATGTGCATGACACAATAAATAACATAACTAATTAACTAACTATTGTATTAATGTCACTGCAGTGCATTTTATGTTTTTTGTGAATAATATTTATTGGGTATTTCCTCATATAGCAGTCACAGTAAGTTATATTAGAAACAAAAATACAGAAAAAAGGGAAAGTTTATTAGGTACACCTAGCTAAAACTAATGCAGTCCTGCAATAAAGCAAAGCTGTCAGGATGACTGAAGAGGTACAGATTAAAGGATTGTATGATTATATTGTTACTGAAGTTTTAATACTTGAGTTTCATTAGTTGTGCAGAGCTGCTGCCTTCATGAAGGTTATAATGTTCAGTTTTTACGGTTTTAGAGACACGTTGATTCAACTTTATGGTCATTTTGGAGAATGCAGTTTGTGGTGCTGTTGAACTGTATTGAATTACGCTGACAGGTGTTTCTATTATTGTGTCTAAAATAAAGGCTAAATAACAGAAACAATCTGTGTAATACGGTCTTTTTCAACCTGTTTCTCCAAAAAGGAATTCTAGATTGATCAACTCTTAGCCTCTGAGTTTCCTGACTGAAACATTTCATTTCATTTGGAGGAATGAGTATTTTGTTAGTAGTTTTCCACACCTGTTGTCAGAGAGCCCTCATGCAAAAGTCCAATTTCAGACATTAAATTTACTCATCAGCACATGGTGACTAACACGGGGTTACGCTCTGATGAATCGACAGGTCAGTCAGACAGCAAACACCATTCATCAGCCTCCTCCCATCACTGATGAACACCTCCACAAAGCTCAGCAGTGGTTTCTATTTTTACACCAGTTACACCAAACATCTCTCAACTCTAAAAACAGAAATCTATCTGTGTGTTCGCACAGGCTCATCATGTTCCCCAGTGTTACACTACGATCTCTAGACTCGCTATTGATCTCAGCAACAACAAGCGAATGAAAGGGCTGTAGTTGTACCAAGACCTGAGAGTATCACTGTTTACTCTATCCACAATATTCAGACTGTCACTCTTCTTCATCACTTCCACTCTTCCCGTCAGAGTTCGCTCAACTACAAATTCATATCTGTCATCATATCTGGCCAATCATCTTGCTGCCTGATGCTGAAAAATGAAATACAATCTCTTGTAGTCATTTTATGTCTTTTTTAGCAGCATTTTGCACGTGAACCATAACTCTAATGCTGATAATGCTGTTGGCTGAAAACACCTGCTGTTTAAACTCCTCCTAAATAACAGTCACCTCAAACAGAGGCAACAGGAATAGTTCAGCATTTTGGGAAATACTTTTATTCGCTTTCTTGCCGAGAGTCATGTCTGGGTGCTAAATATGAAGCCAGGAGACGGTTAGCTTAGCTTAGCATAAAGACTGGAAGCAGAGGGAAGCAGCTAGCCTGGCTTTGTCCGAAAAATCTTCGTCTATGAGCACTTTTAAAACTCACTAATTAACATGTTATATCTTGTTTGTTTAATCCGTACAAAAACAACCTTACAGTTACAACAAGACTTAATTCATTAGTAAGCTATAGAGGTATTGGTAGGTGAATTTTGTTACCTTTGGACAGAGCCAGGCTAGCTGTTTCCCTCTGTTTCCAGTCTTTGTGCTAAGCTAAGCTAACCGGCTGCTAGCAGTAGCTTCATATTTACCGTACAGACATGAGAGTGGTGTCGTTCTTCTCATCTAACTTTCTGCAAGAAACCGAATAAACATAAAAATCAGAAAATCTTGAACTTTTCCTTGAGAGTAAAATCTCTTAAACTAAGATGTACAATAATCCTCATCCTTGACATGATCTGGTATATTTGACCATGTTTTCTCTAACAGACAGAAGGCCCATGCGGCCTTGGCAGATCTCAGAGATCAATTTATTTGTTTTTCTTCAGCTTAGACTGTTGCTGAGCCTTAGTTTTGTGGAGTTGGTTAAGTTGTGTGATTTTATATCTATATTTACACCTGAATGTGTGACAGCTGTGTCAGAGGACAGCAGAACGTTGAGTAAAGCAAACACAACAGCTACAACTGCTCTGTCAACAGAAACTGCAGCAGCTTGATGGGTGAAAAACTCCACAGTGACATGAGCTAGATTATGAATTCAGTGGAAAACAAACTTTCTCAAAACAAAAGTCTTCAGTCCATGCCAGAGTGTTGAGCTATAAAATCAGACCTTGCCAGAGCTGTTGGGGGCAAATAACAACAACATGTCACACTATGTCCCTGATAATAACCACAAACTGGGTGAAAGGTTTAACACGAATGTCTTCAGTAGACTTTTTTTTTTTAAGGCATTTCCATTTTCCTTGTGAGTCATCTCTACAGTCACATACAACACTGCAGCGGTTTAATTAAACATTTATTAAGTGATTGTCTGCTGTGCCTGTGGTTCAGCCGCAATTGGCTGCAGCCCCTGTGGCCTGGACTAATCCTCAGTATTTTGTGCTGAGAGATAACAAGAGGGTGACAGGACTGAGAAGAGGAAAGGGAGGAAAAAATGGGTTGCGGCTTTCCCTGCAAACAAACAAGACTGAGAGGTGAAAGCTGTGATCCATCCATCTGTTTTCCTGCTTCTTTTTCTCTGTCTGGTTCCTTCGCTCTCTGCCTCTATCTCTCATTCACACTTTTCTTTTTTCCTTTCTCACACCGTCTGTCTTTCGCTTCATCTCTCTCTTCCTCACTAATGAGAGCCAGTGGGGTTTCTCAGTAGCCTAACAACCAGCATGTTTGTCTCAGCCCGGACACCAGGGGCCCACAGCTTACTGCTCCCCCGTCGACTGAATAAATAGACAAATAAATACAAAACTCACAGGGCTGCCAGTATTATTTTTTTGTAGATCCATGCTGCACTGAGAATATAACATGATGAAAAGTGCATGTAGCAGGAACAGAGGTGGGGCCAGAGGAGTGGCACGGGCCCCCTCCATGGAACAGGCCCTCGCCAACCAGTCAGAAGGTGATAGGTAGTTGGCTTGTTAGTATCATGCATGCATTACTGAACAGGTCTACTGGGTACAGGACCAGGGGCCCCTGGACTAGAGCCTCTGCATGAAATAATTGTTAATATTTTTTGTTGGAAAGTCAATAAAACTATTACAAAGAGATGCAAAATGACTACAAAGAGATGTAAAACTATTATAAAGACATGCAAAATGACTAGAAAGACACACAAAACGACCAGATAGGCAAAAGGACCACAAAGAGACAAAAAAACAACTACAAAGAGACGCAAAATGATCACAAGGAGACACAGAACTGCTACAAATAAATACAAAACAACCACAAAGAGCCGCTAAACAACTACAACCAGAATATTAAATCGAGCCGCGTCACTATCATGGTGCAGTAATTAGCGCATGGAGATAATAATGTTCCACATAGTTATTATTATCACTTCATCATTAGTCTGACATTTTATGAAAGCCATTGTTGGAAATTATTCCAGGTAAAGTGTAATTTTCTTATCAGACTGTACATTGCAGGGGAAGTCTTTATCTTTATTACATGGAGGGAAAACAGGTAGGAGAGAATTACCTGCCTCTAATTACTCAGGCAGAGTGCATCAATCTTTACGCTGCTCCATTATTACAATATGCCAATGCTATGAAACATAATATCTCATACAGCATCAACAGTGGCATGTCTGGCGTGCCAGCATTATTACTACAGCCTCCCTGGCCTGAGTTAGAATGGATGTGATGTAGGATGTAAAGTGTTTCAGGTAACCTAACTATAGGTTACACACAGTTATACTTTCCATAGAGCTTTACAATTTCCATCTCATTGTATTGATTTTATATAAGAGACGCTGATTTCAGAGACTTAAACCTGCAATCACACCATACACTAACCCATAATCTGGCCAGTTTCTTACCAGGATCCTTGGTGAGAAATAAACACATATGTAGTTTGCATCAACACAAATGCGTTTGAAAATGGTAAGGCTGCCATCTAGTGGCATCTACTCAAACCAGCAACAAAGGGACATTTTGTAGAAAGAACCCCTACATGATACTGTAAATTCTGATGAATATTCCCGCTTTCCACTACATTAATCTCTCATATATATATATATATATATATATATATATAGACTCAGCCTGTTAAAACAGAATCCCAGTTCAGTTTCTTCCATACTCACTGTGACTGACCATCGGCACAATAAATCATAATGATAGGTTTTATAGGAAATTAGTAAAGAATAGCATCAAAGTCAATGAGCCTCAATGACCTGACTGTATTTCTAACTCAAACAATGTTTATTGTCTCCATTCCTGTCCTGTTGACCCAGGAGGCCAAGACACATACAGTAACCACAAAGTCCTTGATTTAAATCCTGCTGTGAGATTTTTCACACAAGCTGGTTTTTAGTTTGTTCAGGGCAGCCATGCTGCAACACACTCAAAACTAACAAGCCAATAAATACTGTAAGTGCATGCAGCCAACAAACAGCTTGATCCACTATGTCAACCAACTGAGCAGCTGCTTTTTTGTTTAAGATTAATCGAACTCAGTGGAAGACATCTGGTGATATACGGTGTGTTCAGTTCACTGAACAGTTCACTAACGCACTGAGGCATCTGGACATCTGCTTCTTAAAAAACAAGTGTTTGTAAAATGCTCCTTAAACTCCTTTAGTGCAGTAACAAACTGAATCACAGTTGAAGGGAAACATTTATTGCCAACCAAGATAACAAATAAGTTAGATTAATATACACACATACAGTTGTGCAACAGTAAGCAGCTTTTTGGATTAGAGCTGCGCCCACAACACAAAGACGAGACCTTGTAATTTAACAAGTGGTTCAGGGCATAGTTAAGATTTTGAGTTGTGAGAACTGCGATTTAAACCCTATGATCACAATACAGGCTTTTGTTTAAGTAACGACTTTGCATTCATTTTGCATAATAATGTCAATTAATACATTTATGAGTTATCAGTCACTTAAATTGTGTACAACCTCAGAACCAATAGACTCAACATGTGATTTATTTACTTTCTGTAACAATGTCAACACTGAACAGTTATCCAACAACAGATTCAATTTGCATTCAGTAAGACAACAAGAGTGCAGCAACATAAAGATCATTTATTTCTTAAAGGAGAAAAATAATCACAGCGTTTTAACCAAATTAGTAGACGTAAAAAGAAGCTTGAGAATCATCAAAATGTAAGACTGGAAATATTTCATCATTTTACACACAGTGAGTCTGCCCACAGCTGCATAACAACGCTGGACCGAGTAACATTTAGTTATTTACTATTTAAATAAATAGTGTAGCTGAAACTGGGGATAAGACGTTAAATATAAAACTAGCTCTGTTTGGCCTATTAGCACGGTGGTAGTATGACTGCTCGAGTATAAACAGGACGAGGATAGTTTGCCCTTCACATGCCCTTACTTTTCAAATACAGAAGTTATTTTATTTGAAAAAGGTAGATACCCTCCAACAAAATGAGAAAAACAAAGAGATGTGGTGTCTTTAAACAAACTTGATCATGCATGTCTGTTCCACACACAATCATTCTGTTTCAAGCTCAAATGCACAAATCTGTCATGTGAAACAGAATATTCCTTCGTCATTCAGGTAACACATATGACAAAGCAGTGCCGATCAGTGCCTCTGCCCTCTGTCTCTGGCCAGTAATGAATTAGTTATAACTTCATTGGCTGATTGACAAGTTAAAAAGGTGATGAGAGCAAGAAAGACATATATGCAACTGATTTCCACAACAGTTTCCTGTGCTGACAGACGTTTTCCCTCAGACAAACTGACATAGTGAGTAAGTCAAAAAGTTAAGGAATGTTGTTTAAAGTTTTCTGGGCTTTAGCAACCTATGGTTACACTTCAAAACATCTCCTTCCCAAACCGTTCTCCTGCAGTAAAACCAACAAACGTGACTTGATAACATAACGAGTAGTTGAAGGTTTAAAGACAGAAAGGCTCAGAGGAATCGAGTCACAACTGTGTGACTCTATTTGTCCTTAGTGAGACCAAAAACTGCATCTAAAAATCAGTCTGAAGTCAGAGGGCTAGCTGAGGAGGTCGGGCTGCAGGTCGACCCTCTGCAGGACATCCTCAGGCATGCACAGAACCGGATTCACCGGCTTGATCTGTTCGTCTCCGAGAAGGGAGAGACCTGCAACTCCGAACAGAGTGTGGAAAGGATCCACCTGCAGAGAAGGAGGGAGCGGGGAGAGGTAATGACAGTCAGAGAGATACTCCACTAATGACACACTGTAACAGAACATACAAGCAAAAATATGAAGATGTGCATCATAGTAGACATAAAAATCATGTAATATTGGCTCAAACGGTGGGCGAGCTGCCTTTCTTTTTTATTTATTAAAACTTCTCTCTCTCCTTAACAAGCTTAGAAGCTTGCATAGATAAGGATCCACTCGCACAGAGGTCTGTTTGCATCTTGCACTAACACTGGTTTATAACGTTTATATAAAACTACGAATAGTGAGATTGAAAACACTAGATTTGCATAATTCAAAGGTAAGGAGAAAAAGAAAATCAAGTCATGTGATCTAGTTTTTTCTTTGCTGATGTACAGTATTTTACACAATTTTAAAATTCTTATCTACACATTTCCAGACCTTCCAGTACTTAGGAAGTTAGTAGGAAGTTCCCTGTGTATCTACTGCAAGATAACTTTTATCTCATAACCTTTCACTGAAAATATACATGAGACAGAGAGAGATAAAGGATAGGATCATGGAGGTGACGACAGGCTTACAGAATATGAAACAGGAAACAGGATTTTGGGAAAAGACAGGTCTAATACGTTTTTAGTTGTATTTGACAGCTCACCATGTCTCCGGGTCTATCAGCAAAACCTCCGGTCTCCTCGTCTTGACAGGCCAGAATAAACGTCCGCAGCTTGGCCTTGTCGATCCAGTGGATCCTGCCAATGATTTTCAGCGACGCCAAAACCCACCACGAGTAGCACACATCTGGAAGCTGAATGAGACAAAGAAAACCAGAGCTGGGTCAGTATGGTAACTACATCTAATTAAAGGCTTGTGTGGACCCTTCTCTTGGAAAAGCTTCAAAAAACACATTTGGTACGATGATATGATGTGACGCTGCAGTTGACTGTGAACTACTTGTGCTAATTTAGAAGTCTGAATAACTTTTAGGGTAAATGTGCTGGAATTCAAACTCTTCAAATGTAAAGAAACGTGTGGTTTGTGGAACTAAGACTTTTCTAAACTTACAGAAAAACTAAAATGTTAGCAGAGAAAATTCAGGGATCCCTCTGTCCTGATTCGTTAAAAGTGACAGTACAGCATCTGGAGAGCACAAACCTTCTCCGGCCGTCCGTTGAGGCCTCCGGATGGCAGCTGCCTCTCGCAGAGCCACCAGCCCAGCAGGTCAGCGTTCACCTGGTGCAGCTGCCCAGTGAGCGACAGGAAGCCAGTGCAGCAGTAGATCTGACAGACAGAAGGGAAAAAGACCGTAGAGATTTTATTTGAGATGGATTTTGCCGTCACTGCTCAAGAGGGGTGTAAATGCGATACCAGCCACCTTCCAGAGTGAGAACATTTCATCCTGTTAGTGTCGGGGATTGACAACCTCTCAGTTATGAGTCAGACTCCCTCCCACGGGACCAGCCTGCAGCCTCCCGTGTGATGTGTGAATAATAATTTAACTGTCTGACAACTTTTAAACCTCGGATGTTGTCCCACAGTGATTATCTTACACTAAACGAGTACATCAGCGGACTCACCTGACCAGCATGAGACTCTGAACCAGGTCTGCAGCCAAAACCTCCGTCAAAGTTCATACAGGACAAGACGAACTCTACAGCTTTGTCCACATTTATTGTGTCCATCTTGCCCTTGGGAGGAGGAGAGGACCGAGAGTCATCTTCAAATATTGTCATATTAATTATAAAGTGTTAGTGTTGAGCAATAACAAAACCTGCACATGATATACATACCAGTAATGCAAGTGTGGCAACAGCACAGAAGGAAAATCTTGTGTCTATTTCTCCTGTAAAGACAGTTGAATATTATATTTAAACCAAACGAGAATTTAAATAAATGAGTACTACACTTTCTTATTGGTATTTCAGCTACAAGCCCTGTATGATAATTATTTAAGTTGTGTATTTGTACAAATATATACAAGTATAAGTATTTTAAAAGAAGTACATACAAATGTTTCTTGAGACAACATAAACCAGAGTAAATCTTGCTCACCCCATTTGTCCCCTGCAAATGAGCCGTCCTCCTGCTGCAGCCCTTTGATGTATTCCACCACTTTGTCCACATCAATCGCATCCACGTTGTCATACAAGCACAGAATCTGAGGAAGAGATTTTGTTTTGGTTTTTTAAATACAGTAATTATACCAAAAATACTAAGTCAAAAACACAGAAAGGGCAAAACAGAGAAAAAGCAGAGCAATCAAGCTAATTTATAAACCTGATGCTAACAGACAAATTGAGAAGTTTTGCTGGGAGTTGAATAAAAATATCACTTTAATCATAAAGATCCTTCAGGAGAAACATTTTCTTAAAAACCACAGATAATGAGGCTGCACGGGAGAGTGAAATATACAGTATTAACCAGTGGGACTGCTAGAAAATTACAGTAAAAGATATTCTAATGAAATGAATAATTTATTTTATAGTTATGTGCGTCATCCAGGATTAAAATCAGTTAAAATATAATTATTTCTGATTTCTACATTCTCTGCCTATTTGACTTATTGTATAGAAGATGACATCTCATCAACCAGCAAAGTATTCTAATTAGTTGGCAACAATTCCAACCTCTAACAGCATAAAAGTTGATGAGAAAACGAGACTAAGTCCGTCAATCTGTCAGATTTCATGTTGCCTGTCTTAGGAGTCACCTGGACGGCGCTGAGGGTGTAGAGCAGGTGGGGGTCGTGTCCGATGCTGGCACTGATGCCTCCACACTCGTGCTGACAGGCTTTGATGAAGTCTATGATCTCCTGCCGGTTCATCCGGGGCAGCTGGCCCATCAGGTCCATCACCGTCAGCCCCCAGTAGATGCCACTCATCCTCAGGTACTCTGACAGCGTGTACTCCTGGACAAATACAAACAGGACATGAGTGAACAGGAGAGCAGGACCTGTTTACTGTACAGCCCATGGAAAATGTTTTTTCCCTTTGTTTATTCATTAAAGGATTAAACAAGTTTGCGGGATTCCTCTACTTTGTATATTGAACATAGTAAAAGCTTTAGTGTATAATATAGACAGGGTTTATATGCAGCCAGGAAATAATACAGCAGGAGCTTTATTATTTCCATTTCTCTGTTCACAGATAGCAATAACGAAATTGACCAGAGCAAAAGGGGCCTTATTATTTGAATATTTACATGTATAAAATTTAAATAACACCATTAATACAGTGAAACTTACTGGCTAACATCTGCCATCTTACCGCTTTCTGCTCCCAAAAGCAGATTTAGTCATAAGAAATTGCAGTAATTATAAAAGGCATACAAGCGTTTTCAAAATGTACTAAAATTGCATTTTTCTAAACAAAAGTGCTAGCACATCCTTCAGAAAAAGGAAAAAAAATGAATCTAATCAAATCTAATTCAACGGTTGCTGGATAAAATTGATGCATTAACTTGTGGCATTGTGGTAAAAGAGACACTTTGTCCAAGAAATGTTAGAGACTAATTTGTTCCAGTACAATATAACATGAGAACATAAAAGAAGAGAGTGCTTTTGTTTTTTCCTCTGGTGTGCTGAGGTTGAGAAGAAGATTTTAACCGCCTCCACTCTTCTGGATTCACGTTTTCCACAGGATTTTGGCATCTGGCTGCAGGGATTTGCTAAGATTCAGCAACAACAGCGCTAGTGTGAGGTCGGCCACTGATCTGGCTCGCAGTCCGTGTTACAGCTCATCACAAAAGGTTGAGATCAGGGCTCTGTGCAGGCCAGTCAACTTCTTCCACGCCAAACTGGGAAAAACATTTATTTATGGACCTGGCTTTGTGCACGGGAGCATTGTCATATTGAAACAGGAAAGGGTCTTCCCCAAAATGTTGCCACAAAGTTGGACGAACACATTTGTCTGAATATCATTGTATGCTGTAGCATTAAGTTTTCTCCCCTAGCCCAAACAATGAAAGCAGCCCCAGAGCAAAAATAAGTGGACAGAGGTGTCCAGGGTAGCACAAAAACATATAGAAAGCCGATGAGATTGCCTTTACTCACATAGTCATCCTTTTTGGAGCCGTAGGCAACGATGTAGTCTGCATGTTTGTCCAGCAGCAGTGAGCTGGGAGCGTCAGGCTTAATGATGACATCTTTCACTTGGGTACCCTGACATTAAACACATCAACATATTTACATGCCACAAATTCTATATGATACAATTCAAACCTCCACCCTTTCGCTGTCAAACCTGATACCGAGTAAACTCATATTATGTAGCTAAATGACTGAATATGAAAATAGGAAACGAGTTGTTGACAGGTTGTGCTATCAACGAGCTACATGCTAACACTGATGCTAGCTACATTTTAGCCACTTTACTAGCTGCTTTCACAGATTAATCAGTCAATGTGAGGATACATTTGGACAGAATGGAAACAAGTGGACATTTCCACCCACTTCGGTTATAATGTTATCTTAAACGACACTGACTAACTATAGCAGTTATAACATGACACCGGTTACCATCCTGAAAATGTTCGCATGATCAGGCTTCTTCTTCTTCGGCTTCTTCTTCTTGAGTATTTAAGGCGGTCGGTTTTAGGTGCATTACCGCCACCTTCTGCTTCGGAGTAGGGACCGCAGTTTAAATCCTGGCCTTTCTGCCGAATAAAATGTTTTTTTTCACATACCGATTTCTTGCCATTATTGCCCTCCTGAGATCACAGTTCTCGTGTTCTGAAGAAACAACATACTGTTCAAAGAGTTTGTATTTCAAAAAGGAGTAATCTTTGTTGGATGTTCCCAACCTGGCAGCTGGTGTTATCTTTTGAATAAATTAGTCTGTTGTGGTAGAGGGTTACCATTCTTAGATTTGGTTATTGTGCACAAAAATACTTTTAAAATTTCATTTTTGTATAACCTTGCCATCATACTGGCAATGGGTGGGTCCCAAAAGCCCCCCAGTCATTGTGTTTTAGGGGGTTTGCAGTAATTTCATTAATTGCAATTTTGTTCCTGGAATTTACACCACTAAAGAAAAATAAACTCAAAAGGATAAAGGGCCTGATGCATTATTACATGCCTTTGTCTACCTGTCTGGAAGAGCTGTCTCTGAATATATGGTGCATATTCCTAAATAAATGTTTAACATAGGCCCTATACAAATATTTTTTAAATGTGCTTTAACCTTAGGGAAACACTTAACTGCAGTTTAGAGTACTTTATTTAACTGAGTAAATTTGAAATAAAATATACTGTGGTTGTTTTGGCCATTTCTTTAAGTATAGAGGTAGTTTAGAGTGACAAATACACCTTTTTCACAGCAGACATTTTGACCTGTCACAGCAGGAAAACCAGTGGGATAAATAATGATGGCTGCATTCCATTTCTAAATTGCCTCTATACTGCATATGTACGATCAAATCACAGCCATGCTGATATTCAGTACATCACTTTCTTGTGCAATATTGCTTAATTGGTGCATTGTATGATTTTGCCTCCCAGAAGGGGAAGTTGTTTTTCCATTAAACCAGTTATATACAAACAGTCTGGGTTTTCTTGGTTTGTTCAACATCAAGATATTAAACAAAAAAACCATGGTCAGTTCTAGACTGACTAGACTTTAATAACTGGATGATATACAGACTTAAAAGCTGTCAATTTGATGTGTGTTACAGTCACAGCTGAACCACAGCCTATGCATTACGTCTGTACTTTCTGCAGAGATTCTCCATGATTAAGTGTAAAGCTAATGGCTCTAGGTTGGATACTGGGTAGTACAGCAATTGTTGAGGGCCAAGTTTTCCATATTGGACAGAAAACCACTTTCAGACAACATGCATTTTTACAGCTATAGACATTCCTACATTTAACACTCTGGTGAGAAATGGATTTGTACAAATCAAGATTAAAGTGCATCAACTGAAAAGTTCACATTGCTGATCCACAAAGTTTGAATTTAAGTTTATTTTTTGAACATGCTCAGAAGGTATGCCAGTTTTGGCAGGATGTCAAGAACTTGACCAAATTAACTTTCAGCTGCTCATGGCAACTTAAAAGTAAAATGTCCAAGTTCATCATAAACCTACCCTCAAAATAGAAAACAAACTGTTCTGCCAGATATAAACAGCTTTACATCAGACTGATGGACAACTGGCAAATACTGCATTTCCCTGGTGCACTCCTGTCCTGTGTTTGAGTTACCACCATATCCAGACTCCTATCAAAAGCAGTAGAGTTTGTTCCTGGCTGTAATTTAGAGTTAGCCTCTGCAGGTTGTATCTTGACTGAATGGCAATTCTCATCTTAAGTCACAAAGTAAGGCCACAGTTCTGAGCTGCACTTAAAAATGAGGTCTTGTGGACTCTGATAAGGGTCTGGATCAGTATGAAAAAGCAAGGTAGGATGAAGTGATGTTAAGGCAAAGGAGGTTTTACAGCCATATCCTGAGTTTAAAGCAAACATATATATATTTCCAGCAACACGTGTTACAACAAAGTACATTTGAATGATCACAAGTCAGGTGTGTAAAGTTCATTTCTTGAATCTTCCCAGGTGTTCTCGGGCAATGATGAGTCTTTGGATTTGAGCTGTGCCCTCATAGATCTACAAAGGAAGTTAGAGAAAATTAAGTTTTGCCAAATTCCTTTGTTAGCAGTGATTAGGTGCACAACATCATCACTTACCTGGTAGATCTTGGCATCCCTCATCAGCTTCTCTACTGGGTATTCACTGTTGAAGCCGTTGCCGCCAAATATCTGAACAGCGTCGGTGGCCACCTGATTGGCGATGTCTCCAGCAAAGGCCTTGGCGATGGAGGCATAATAGGTGTTTCTGCGGCCCTGGTCCACTTCCCAGGCGGACCTCTGGTACGCCATCCTGGCCAGCTCCACCTTCATTGCCATCTCAGCCAGGAGGAAGGACACAGCCTGATGCTGTGAACAGGAGGAGACAGAGGGGCCTGTTGATCCTGTACTCATCTTTGTCATTTTAACACCTGATAGTTACAGTAATGACAGCATGGCCACAGTTGCATTTTTAAAACTGCATTCTATAGTAAATTTTGTGATTCAGTGAACTCAAAATGGGGTCCATCAGCTTATAAAGTGAACAAACCTCAGCAATAGCTTTGCCAAAGGTCTTCCTCTCAAGTGCGTAATTGGTTGCTTCCTCCAGTGCCCTCTGTGCCAGACCTGTTGCTCCTGCTGCCACCTGTGTTGCATTAATTACATTAGTAAACATACACATGTTCAGTGACAAATTAAACACGAGTATTTAATTTACAGTGTTTGTATTTAGAAAGCTTGGAATTGCTGGTTGTACCAATGGACCATCAGATATTGGGAGATGTAGGTAAAAAGGCCTTTTATGTGGCAACATCTTTACCTAGTTGATAGGTTGGTACATGAATCAGTCTGGATAAAAAACTAAACCAACTAATTTTTAACTAAACAGTTTATACTGATTGATGATGTTTATGTCTACACAAATCCAAAGGTTGAATTTTATAATAGAAATCTGGCCAAAGTGCAGATTTTTGAACTGAAAGTGTTCCCCCTGCCATTGACCCAGATTTTTGTACTTCTGATTCATTTAGAATTTCTTTTTTGATTAAACACCGATTCCTGTTTTCTTTGAAATAAAAAAAATAAAAATTTGAGACAAGAGACATGTATACAAAGCATTACAGATGTTACTAGAGTCCAATTCAGTTACAAGACTTACTGGTGGCCTAGTGTTGTCGAAGGCACCCATGGCAATCTTGAAGCCAGATCCCTCTGCAATGAGGATGTTCTCCTTTGGTATCCTCACATCCTCAAATGTGATGCCTCTGGTATCAGCACACCTCTGGCCCATGTTCATCTCCTACAAGCACAAAAGTCATTTTGTAGCTTTAAAGATTTTAAATGTACATTCTGTGGATTTTACACCATATGCTCAGTAACAGGCGAGTTTTTGCTATTTAAGTGTGAAGTGGCAGCAAAAAAAATAAATCCAGCCTGATCTCACCTTCCTTCCCACTTGAAGTCCAGGAGTGTCAGCCTCCACAATGAAGCCTGTAAAAGCCTTGCTAGCTGGACATTTAGGATCTGCATCAGTGCGGGCCAGGAGGAAGTACCTAGGAACGTGAAGACAAATGTTCAAATAACCTTCAGAACAGAAAGATGCTTTGTATTCATAATATTTTAAGGATGTGTACAAATACACTCAGTTGCAAGTTTATTAGGTGCACCTAGCTAAAATAATGCAATCCAATACAACAGTCCTGCAATAAACCACCTTCATGAGGTTGTAATGTTCAGTTTTAGAGATGTGTCGATTCAACAGCACCACAAATTGCAGCCTCTTAAATTATCAGAAAGTTGAAGCTGAAACTGGCAACTGAAAGCATATTCTTGGTGTACAATAAGAGCAATGGTAGGGAGTACACACCAGTTAGCTTTCCCACCATTGGTGATCCACATCTTCTGTCCGTTAACAACATACTCGTCACCCATCCTCACAGCTCGGGTCTTGATGCCGGCCACATCAGAGCCAGCCCCGGGCTCTGTGACACAGTATGCCTGCCAAAACACACCACACAGTAGTTAACACCGTCTGATCTGATGTACTACGATATGTCAGGGCTTATGTTCCTCCCTTCACAAGAAGCCATTTGTTGTAGAACAAGTGTTCAAAATGAACTTGCAGAGCGAGATGATCACAGTGCAGCGCCAGAGAAAGATTCAATGTTATTTTAGCAGCATGTTAAGGTGGGAAGCTTTCTATTGTGTGGGACTGCAAAACCTAAAGACAGTCAACCATCATACTGATGAAAGAAAAACCTCAAATTTCACATTTGAGAAGCTAGAACAAGCAAATATTTAGCATTTGTTTTTTTTAATAAATGACTAAAATTATGCCCTTCTATAATGAAATACTTACACACATAAGAGGCTCCTCAGTCAACCTTCCCAGGTATTTGCGCTTCTGTGCCTCACTGCCAGCTAAAATAACAGGCATTTGCTGTGTGGGAGAAACAACTTAATTACTACAACTACCATTATTAAACATTGATATGACTGATTACAGAAAATTATATCCACAATCCTCAGTAGCAGTTTTCTTAACCACCAATGCATGACCCCTCTAATGAAATAAAACTTGCTTTATAGGTTCACCAAGCAGCATTCTGCCATTTGTGGCCTGTTAAAAGTAAAGAACGGTGGTCACTCCTCCCTGACACAACGAAAAGCTAAGAGGCCTTTGAACACAGCTGCCATACAAGCAGCAGCAATCACGGGTTAAATGGAAACCCTAATGCTGGCAGATAATTCACTTAAATGCTTGTGGATTCAAAAAAACAAAAACAACTATATTATACAGTAAGAGTTTGGACCTTTACTGCTCCTTCCCACCTACCTAAAGAAATATTCAAACGATCTGCATTGTTTGGATATATTGACCACCAACACTTCTATGAACCAGTGGCAGAATCTCAGTGGTGATAAGGATGTATAGTTTGGATCTTATTGATACTGCCATCTATACTCCATATGCATCTGGTACATTGATCAATGACAACTTACTCCCAGAGAGTTTGCTTCGATAGCAGTCTGTACTCCTGTGCAGCCATAAGCCAACTCTTCTGTGATGAGGCAGTTGTCAAATATTGGCAAGCCCATTCCACCTGAAGACAAGAGGGACAAACAGGGTTTTCGAACAGAAGTCAGCTTGCCTGAAATAATCCATCTCCACTGACCAAAAAAAAAACCAAACACACAAGACAGACAACTCAAGTTGAGGTGCCATTTCACACAGCAAATTCAATATGCATTTATTAAGTGTGGCTATTGTTTAGGCCATCTACAAACTAAATGAGACAAGACATGTCAGGATCTGCATGAACTACCACTAAATTGGAACCCAGCATGTTATATAAGAGTTTATAACATGGAAGTCATGAAATAGTCAACGAGCAAGAAAATAACGTACCATATTCCTGTGGAATATGACCGTTCATCAGACCAAGCTCCCATGCTTTCTTGATGATGGGGACAGGATACTGCAAAATGACAGCACAGTTAAGAGTTAACCAAAATTACATTTAAAGAGATTTGAGTGCAAATTTAAGATTTATTGCATCCTGAGGGGAAATTCACATATTACAGCAGCACAGAGACAGGCTGAGGGGTAACAGATAACTGAGTGATGTAAATAAAAGATTAACACAAATTGAGATGATTTATACAATACACACATTGTACTAGATAAGTGCATTGTGCAAATGAATTCCAGGAGTTGATTGAGAGATGTGCACACAGTCAATCAAAATACATAGGATAACATTTTAGCCACTTTAATGTCAGTAAATGATCAAGTCAAGCTGTGTTTAATCTTACATGTACACTCACTGCAGCCTAGTCTTTGGGCTATACTCACTTCACCACTCCGGTCATAAGCAGCTGCAACAGGGACGATTTCGTCACGTGCAAACTTCCTGGCCAGCTGTTGAAACTCCTTTTGTTGATCCGTCAGCTCTGGGGGCCAAAAGCAGCAAGAAGACTTATGATAAGCAACTTAAACTAAAATCTGCCCTGTAATCAGCCCTAAACTCCATACTGGGTGTGAAGAAATCCCATAAAAGGTTTTATGTCCTACTCACCAAATGAGTAGCCAAGGGACGCAGACTGGCCGGTGCTAGATGCTGCTGCAGCAGCACTGGAGCTCTGCAGCCGGATCCCGGACCACACACTGGCTTTGAGCACCTGTGCGCAGAGGGAGAAGTCATCCAACACAGTTAACCTTAACCTCCACACCTTTTACCTGTTTTAAGTATTAAGTGAATCATTGGATTCGTTAACCCCCGTTGTTTACCATTACATTCAAATCACAGAGCCTACGGTGTTTGAAAAACCCAGATTGCTTAAATTAAACATTTACAGCAGTTTTACAAAGATAACCAGTTAGCTAATTATTTGAGATAAATGCTTAGCTCTGTGACTCGAAGGTAAGCTAATGCTAACACATGAGAGGCACAAACTGGAGCTAAACGTTACCGTGTGACATAGATAATGTGAAAACTGAGAAAGCGTCTTAAAGAAGTGTTAAATTAAAATGTTTATATTTAAGGTTATAACCACTGACGCTGTTTGCTAGCTAACGTTAGCTAGTGACGTAGCTAGCAACGCTTTCACTTGGTTTAGTAGAAAATGGAAAATGTAAGTCAGGAGATCAACAAGCTGTCGCGACCAATCAATTAACTAAAACTGTGAAAATCGACTGGAGAATTATAGCTAAATGTAAAGACACATACCTTGTTGAACAGCATCGTTAAATCACTAGTACACAAGTCGTATAAACAGACTTGACCACTACTTTATATACGCCTTCTCAGCCAATCACAGCAGCGAGATTGATCACATGTAATTTCTCGGAATCCGTAAATAATGACCTTTGCCCCAGTTTGTTACCTAACCTCACCTCTGTGATTTACAAAGCACAGGTATACTGAATGGCACCCCTGGCACTACCAATACTACTGCAGATACCAGTGGTAACAGTGCTGTTCATACCTTTATACTATTTCTACCAGCAATCATGATGCCATTTATGCTAATAAATTAAAATATGTGTAGATTTCACAAATGTTGTAATGTTGTCAATGACAAATAGTTTTAATTACACTTGGCTATTTTTAAAATACCTACAATGGTATGTATTCAGATGAGTAAAAGTTGTCTGATCTTACTTTTATTAGGTACAAATATAGTCAGCTAAATGTAGGAAAGAAAATAACAGTATAAGCTACTCATAATACAGGAAAACAGCACCAGTCTAGTGTTGTATTATTATTACATATTATAGTACTGAATAGTTACCCTCTAACAATGCAATATATTTCATAGAGCTGACAAAAATTAGTCGATTAGTCAACTGATTTACCATGCAATGATAATATAACTTCACTGTTAGGATACACAACTCAAGATGTTGACAACTAGGCTTGTGTCCACGTAGACATTTTCCTCCTATACATGTCTATGAATCTATCTATCTATCTATGAACACATTACATTAATTATCCTGCATTGTGTTTTGGTTCATCTGTGTTCATGTCCACTGCAGCGCTACGTGGCAGGCCAGAAGCTATTTAAGGACATCCCAAACTGACCATCTGACTGCAGGGCTGCGTGTCTGACGCTGTAGTGAGCAACACGTGGGCCCCACAAGGGGACGGTCCTGTCACCCTTTCTGTTCACCCTCTACACCCTGGACTTCAGGTACAACTCCCAAGTCCTGCCACCTGCAGAAGGAGGCTGAGTACAGGGATGCAGTGTTGGTGAGTCGTGTGGGCTGAACCACCTGCACTAACACTGGTATGATGAAGGAGTTGGTGGCCCCCTGGACGTGGACACTGCACAGGACTACAAGTACCTGGGAGTACACCTGGACAATAAACTGGACTAGGCTAAGAGCACTGAGGCTGTGTTCAAGAAGGGTCAAAGCCCACTCTTCCTTCTGCGGAGGCTCCAGTCATTCAATGTCATGCTGAGGATGTTCTACCATTCTGTGGCAGTCAGTGCTATTTTCTCTGCTATCGTGTGCTGGGGCAGCAGGGTGAGGGCAGTCGACGCCAACAGACTTGACAAGCTCATCAGGAAATCCTTTCTTCCTGTGGCAATCACACTTTACATCTCATCTACCTCATGTGGAGAGATGGACAGCAGAGGCATGGGGTGCTGAGGTGGAACCAGCCTTCATTTCAGATCTGCTCTGTTAGTTTAATCTCTCTCTTTCTCTCTGGATTAGCCTACTGTCTGTTCGTGGATTCAATCACCACAATCATTCCATCTCTGACCTACGGGACATAATGTGTAATAATGGGACACCAATATCATAGACATAGTCATCAATTTTTAATTAATGAAATACACTCGCCTGTATTTCAGGTCTAATATTGTACATACATAGCTATACCTCTTCTCAAACATATCGATGGTCCTTACTGTTAACCTGTTTATGTTTTTGGCATTGTGTATATTTTGAATTTGCACCTTACTGATATTTTATATTTGCACTTTTCCTACTTTGTACTGCAACTGCTACACAACAAACTCCCTTGGGATAAATCAAGTTTTGACCTACTGACAGCACTGTAGAGCAGCGTGTCTGCCAGCAGACGGCGCTGACAGGTCGACATCCATTCAAATCCAAGAGGGGAAAAAGGAAAGGAACTACCAAAATATCCTGCTTTGCTGTTACGGTGTGGTTTTGTCAGTCACACCAGTCGCCACAAATGCGCATGTATATATATTCGATAACCAGTGGTGGCATGTAACTAAGTATATTTACTCAAGTACTGTACAAATTTGAGGTACTTTTACTTGAGTCTTTTCATGCCACTATACTTTTACTCCACAATGACAGCTTTTTAATAAGTAAATTTACATTTACACAAATTAAGATCTTTGCATACAAAACATAAGAGCTTATAAAATATGTTTTGTTATAAATTAAACTTCAACAATATATATGGTACAGCTGAAATGATTAGTCAATTAATTTTATTCTGTTTCAATAACTCTTTTACATCAATTTATAATTTTAATAATTTTGATGTTTGGACTGTTGGTTGGACATAACCATTATGCTCTGGTGAATTGTGAGAAGCATTTCTCATTATTGTCTGAATTTTTACAAACCAATCAATCTACCAGCTCAGCCTCTGGCCTTTTGTCTCAGTCATTTGTGTGTGCTATTGAATTTGACAAGAAATGTCAATTGTGCACCGATTTGTTTTTGCCATCTTCACCATCAATCTAATCAAAACATTAAATGTTAAGTGTTTATATTTTGCTGTCAGCCTCTGAAAGGAGCCATGTGTCCCCACACCCTGCTGATTAGACTAAACACAGCCCAGCCACTTAACAGTTGAGTAATAAACAGAGTAAAGCAGTGACAGCAGACGGTTGTGGGACGTTCGGATTTTATTGACGTATCAAACAGCTGTACATCTATTTGCCTTTCTTGGCCTTGATCTTCCTCAGGTAGAACTCGAGCTCCTTGCCCTCCAGGATGTAGCCGTCTGCCCTGCCGCACTGGCCGGGTCTGGAGGCGATGCAAGCTGCACGAAGGAAGAGGGGAAAAGGAAAAGAAAAAAGAAAAAATCAGTAAAGGAGGTGGATAAATTATCTCAAATAAACAGGCAATAGTGCTCAAGTCAAATAATTTCACAAAGTGGTCAAGGTCAGTTTTGAGGTTAGAGAAATGTAAAAGACATCAAACAGTCGATACTGATGTCAGATTAGAAGAATATAAAGATGCTTAAAAGAGAAATTTAAGTTTTATTAGTCTCGTCAGTGAGAACAAGTGATTTTTTTTGGTTCTTCCACAGCCAGAGCTTTGGATCCAACACGTGTTTAAGACTTCCTGGTGTGCAAGAACTTTCCCTGCTTCACCCTCAGCTTTACAAATCACACAAGGAGGCATCTCAATACAAAAACTGTCACCTGTTGGCCCCTACACAGTTTCGCGTCTTGCTTAAGGGAACCACAGAGGTATAAAAAGGGTCTAGTGCTAATTATTCAACTTCCTAAACTTCAACCTCCAGACTGGGTGAGTTCAGATATTTTGACAGTGAATTGACACAGCAGCAGATGTCAGTGTAGGTAACAGGTCTTTCTCAGAGTCTTCGTTATCACCACTTTCATTCAGTAGCAGAACTGGACAAGTTATCGTCATGGAAAGACGTGCACCAGATCAGACAGCACTCAATACAGATGCTGTGAAAAGAAAATGCCTTTTAAATTGTGTTATCTTGGGACCCTGGTTGTGACTGTCTATTTTGTCAAAAAGTGAATGTATCATACATAAAGAGACCACCCTTATATTTTACAAAAAAAGAAAAAAGTAACACCCATAAAAAATTTTTTCCACAGACTAATTTTACACTGCATGTACAAGTTTGACCGATTCCTAAATTTCACCCCCCAGACTGAGCGAGTTATACCAGAGGACAAGATTAGCTCAATTCCACAGCCCTAAAAGCATGCATTTCCCATGGCAAGACTCATGACATCTCATATTTTGAAATAACCTCAATGTCACATATAAGACACTTGTGACCGAGCGTCTTTGTGCATCAACACTGAAATTAATTAGCGTCTGATATGGCAGTAAAATGAATTAAGAATTCAGTTACATGCAAAACAAGAGCTTAAGGCATTTTTTAAATAAACCATGGGAGACCAAGTGGCTTTCAGAGAACAGCCAATCGGGGCACGTCTTTCAAAAAGACATGCACCAATGATGCAGATACAAAAATCAAACTTCATACTGAAAGCCATTCAGCACAGCTACTACAGTAGAACAATGCACATGTTGAGACCCACCAAGCAGTTTTCCCTGCTGGAACTGCTCCTCCAAGAGGGTGCTGATCTTGGCCGTCTTTTTACGCTCATCGTACTTCTTCTGGGTCCTCTTTGACCTCTTCTTGTTCAGAACCTCTTCCTCCTCAGGAGTCTACAGAAGAGGGGATAAAGCTTATTAGATGGACATGAAACACTTGAGTAAAGTTCACGCTTCAGCCGTTGTGCAACACCAGGTGTTTTAAATGTATAGTTAACACTGCAGCAGATGCCACTGTTGGTTACCGGTCTTTCTCAGAGTCTTCGATATCACCACAGTCATTCAGTAGCAGAACTGGACAAGTTATCATCATGGAAAGACGTGCACCAGACTAGACAGCACTTTATAACACAGATGCCATTGTGCCCCTGTTTGTGACTGTCTTATGTAAAAAAAATAAAAAAATAAAAACAAATAAAAAGTACATGTATTCGTACATAAAGAGACCACACCTTAAAATTTTACACTGCATGAACAAAACTCAATCTAATAAAGTTGAATTGATTTGACATCCCCATTTTCCAGTCCATCGGATATTATGGCAGTACCATAGAGTCTATACAAACACACTGCTAAACAAAAGTTAGTGTGTCTGATGTACATGAGATTTGTATTTTTCACATACCAGCTTGGCTCCCTTCTTGCGTCCCAGAGGAGTGGCAAAGTGAGCCTCATACCACTGCCTGTAGGGAAGGCTGTCGACGAGGACGATGCAGTTCTTCACCAAGGTCTTGGTTCTGACCAGCTCGTTGTTGGAGGCATTGTAGACCACATCAATGATCCTGGTCTTCCGTGTGCAGCCTGTGTACACAAAATCAAGTGCCATTAGCAAAAGTAAACTTCGCCCCCATTTCATTTGTCCACCAGTGTTGTTTTGATAATAAATAAATAAATCAGGTCTTTCTCAGAGTCTTCGATATCACCACTCGCATTCAGTAGCAGAACTGGACAAAGTTATCTTCATGGAAAGATGTGTGCAGCAACAAAGAGGGTTCAGAAAGGTCCCATGAAATCAAAGTACCATTTAAAATAAACTTACACTCAGAGCCCCATGAGAAGTTACCAACATCCAGCCTCAGAGCACGGTACTTTTTGTTCCCACCACGGACCCTCACTGTGTGGATGCGACGAGGTCCAATCTAAAGAAATACATACGTTTTATGTTAGTATTGATACAATTAGCATGCCTAGGATTCAGGTTAATCATGTGTACAGACTGCATTCTGATGGCTCAGGGAAAAATACTATTAACCTGTTTTAAAGCGTGTCAGTGTAACTATGACGAGTCCTAACATTGGTAAGTCCAAAGCTTTGAACCAAAACGGCCCAAAAAAGACCTACCTAAGGTCACGTTTTCATCACCCACGCTACATCACATTTAACCGGGTTTCAACAGGTAACTACTGGTTTTATTTACCTTTGTGTTTGCAGGAGGGCGCCCGAGCTCATACTTCCTCTTCTTGTGGTAGGGCTTGCGTTTACCGCCGGTCTTGCGGCGTTTATGCCAGTTATCCCTTGAGATACCTGAAGACATGAAAACAGACATTAGATCGCTGGATAACTCA
Organism: Maccullochella peelii; assembly: GCA_002120245.1. Taxonomy (NCBI): domain Eukaryota; kingdom Metazoa; phylum Chordata; class Actinopteri; order Centrarchiformes; family Percichthyidae; genus Maccullochella; species Maccullochella peelii. The sequence goes on along the minus strand of LKNJ01001785.1, from coordinate 60,464 downwards.
CAGGATGTTCACTAAACATAAAAAAAAATAAAAAATTGTCTATGCTTGAGTAATCAGTTCTCCAAGGTAGGTTGTCCGCAATTTTACTTCGGATTCCGCTTAAAGAGTTTCATCATGTCACTCAAGCAATTGTTAAGCACCCTTCATGGCTAAATGGAGCTCCATGTTAGTTACATTACACAGTGCTTGCCTTGTAATAATGTAGACTGGATTTAGGACCATTTCAAAACAATAAAACCAAAAGCTCAAATTTGCGAAGTTGGACGTCCAACTGAACTAAACAGGTGATGAATAACTAGTTTTTGTAGTACTTTGGAGATCTCAAAATCATACTGTGGCCTTTAAGAACCAGCATGCACCTCGCGTGCCCAAGATACACCTTTGTTAATTTACTTATAGACATACCTTTAAAATACATGATATTAAACGCACCCAACTACCTTATCAAACTATTATTCGCTGTATTACCTCAAGTGAGTCAGTGCAGCAGCATGAGACGATCACGACCATACTGCTAGCTAATGCTAACATTATCTCTCCATTGAGCCTGGCGCTCATTACAAGTCTCAACTCTTCTCCCAGACAGCTACCATGTTCAGTACTCAACGCTGAATCCTGCTAAAATAGTATAAAGCCTCACAAACAGCGAAGTGTGCCGTTTCCAAGCACACTTCAGCATCAGCAGTTAACTACATGGCTAATAAGAGCAGCCATCTTGCAGCACTTCAGACATCCATCGCAAATTATTTAATTAAAATACAATAAACTGACTGCAGACAGCAAAGTTAAAGCTACATCCATTCAAAGAACATTTAACTACAATATAGCAAACCATTATTAAAATATTCCTTCGTTAAAACAAAAGATGGACAAGGATTCTCCCTCCGACCCGTGCAGGAAAACACGTACCCATTCTCAGGCGCCGGCTAGAAAGAGGAATCGCAAAGGCTCATGGGAAGGTTTGAAGCTACCCGTTCTCGCGAGAATTCACGTCGAAGCGAACGGTATTTTTCTTCGGGTGAGGTTTTGTTGTTCACCATTGTTTATAATAATATAATTTTATATTTTATATATTTCTTTATATTTTGATGATTTATTTTATAGATATATACTTTTATTCAACCATTTTTAAATTATAATTCTATTTAGTCAGTCAAATTTAAATATATAAAATATAATGTATCAATGCATATATACAGCAGGTAAATATAGAGATAAAATGTGTGGGAAGCTAGTATTCAGCTATGATTATTTTGTTAAACCATTTCCATGGTCCTGGATGAACTTTTGGATAAACATGGTACCCGACTGAAAATAAAGATTTGTTTTGTATTGTGACGCTCTCTGAATGAAGTGATTTGATATTCATAAAACTTCCTTCATATTCATATTGATATTCATAAAACTTCCCTTCAGCTGCCATCCCCCTCCATCACCAGTTCATTTAATACAAACACAGTTAATTCGTGAGCTGTAAATATGCAATTTCCCCTCATGATATGCTGCTTCCTGTTTTATTTGTAGATCATTATATTCATGAAGACACTTCGCCAAAACTCAAACATCGTCTACAATGTCCCATTGGCAGTGACAAGCCTGCCACAACTCTTTATTTAAACACATGCATTCATTTAAAGTTTCATTCAAGACACACGAGAAGCCGCCAAAGTCATTTCCATGTTTCCATATATTTCTTTATTATACACAGCTAGAATTAATTGGTAGTCATGCAGATATGGTGTTAAACTTGGCCAGATTTATCCATTCAACAGTGATTTGTAAAGTGTGCAGAGTTTATTCAGCGAAGCAGCAGAGAGATCACTCTTCCCAGGGGCTCATGTCAGTGTCAATGGCCACACAGTTGTATGCAGCGTAACGAAGCTTCTCCTCACAAACCTTTGCACTGCAGGACAGAACGAACAAGAGGAGAGGAAGGGATGTGAGGCAATGAATGTAACATTACTGTCAATAAAAAGCAGTTTCGCAAAATGTTCTCAGAGTATTAGAAAAATTTAAAGATAAAAGCAACTGGTATTTAACTTGTGTCTTGCTATAGCACCATAAAAACAAAAACCGGCTTGTATTAAAGTGCAATATGGCAGTCCATATGGTACATCTTAACCACAATTGTATATTAAATGTGCACATCAATATATAGTAACTTATATTCTGCATATACAAAACACAGAACATCAGTATACCTTGGGTAGTTGGGTAAATAAAGAGTGCTGGAACACGTGGAGGACTGAGGAAGTGCGTCAGTTGTTTCAGAGCTAAATCAGGAAACAGGCAACATTTCAAAATGGAGAAATGAAAAGCATCATGCTCCATTGTAAGTTTTCCAAATCAGCTATTTTGCTATCAATAGCAAACAGTCATTTGTCTGTAATAATTTGTTTTAGGGATGTACTTGCACTCACCCTTGTTTGTCAGGGAAGACGTAGATAGGCGCAGGAAGACGACTTCTACCAGTTACAAACCTCAGAAACCTGCTGCGATCCTCTGAAAACAAAATTCAAAATCATTGTCAGTCACCGAGTACTCACCATAAATGTCGGTTCATAGCCCTCATCTCATCAGTAAAGCAGAGGTGTATATTTTCAGCACCACAAATACACCAAGACACTTGTCAGGCTTCAAACTACGTAGTTAATATGACATGTTGTAAAAGACATTCACTACAGTAGACATGCTCTGTAAAATGTTGACCAATATGCAGCGAACTGACCATTGGTGAAGTTTGTCAGTGCTTCCCATAAGTATTGCACCCGAACATCACTTTGTTCCAGGTCCTCATAGCGTGCTGGTAGGGAGATAGAAACAACACTGATGCATTACAATGACACAGAGTGCTTACTACAGTATATAACTGAAGAAGATCTACAACCTATGGGACTTTTCCCTAATAAAATAATTCTGATTTATAACTTGTGTCTCATTAATTTTACTTTCAGTTTAACCTCCAAATAAAGTGGTTTAGATAATCTGACTAAATTTGTCTTTTACATCTTGTTTGACTGGATTTGGTTGTAGCATCATCATCATGTTACCAGAACTTTGCAATTGCAATGTTACCATAACTGATTGAAACAATGGCCAAAACAATGAAAATAAGACTCAGGTCATTGCAAATCAGAATTATTCTTTGAGTTAAGACAATGCTAACATGCCGATGTTTAGCAGGTATAATGTTTACCATGTTCACCACGTATTGGCATGCTAACATTTACTAAGAAGCACTAAACACAAAGTATAGCTGAGGCTGAGGGAATGTCATTAGGTTTGCAGGTATTTGTTCACAAGTCAGAGGAATTGTGAGGAGGAGATCATCAAAGTGATCACAACTTATCCTGGGAGGGACACGAATGTGTGCACCAAACTGCATGAAAATCTATCCAACAATTATTGAGACATTTCACTCAAAACCACAAATGTCAACCTCATGGTGGTGCTAGAGAGGAAAAGTCTGGGGATCACCAAAGTCATTAGAATTCATCATCTGGTCACCATTGATATCAGTACAACATTTCATTTCAATAGTTGTTTAGACATTTAAGTCTGGACCAAAATAGTGGACTGACTGACCGACCGACGTTGCCACCTCTACATGCTGCTAGTATGGCTGAAACCAAACAGAGTCATGCCCTCAATCAATACAGAAAATGTGTGTTTATTGTCAAAGAGGCTGAGATACATTCTAAGCTGGATACTCACTGAGTCGTTTCAGGGCTTCCACAGTTATCTCAGGGTCTCCACACACTTTCTTTTCCACTTCCTGCCAGGTGAGCAGGTCCAGCACCGCCTGAGGAACCACCTTCAGCAGCCCTGCCTGCATGGCTACAATCTGTGAGACACATACAGATAATCAGACACATGCATGCACTTGGATGAGTTTATACTGAAGAATAAAAATACCTGCAACAAGGGGAATTCTAACTTAAAGCTTAAGTTACTTAAAGCAGCAACGTATAGGAAGGCAAAGTGTAACGACATCAAAGTCCCACCTGTTGCTTGCTTTCGTCTAGCCGAGCCTTCTGCACCAGGCGGATGAACTCGCTGCGGTCCTCGTAGCGAACGGCCACATTACTACCGCCGGGGATGAGCTCCACCATCTGGCCGTCGCTCAGCAGCGTGGTGTACACCAGCTCCTCACCAAACCTGAACTCAAACGTCTCCTGGTCCATGTTCTCCATGGCCTCCAGCAGGTTTACCTGAACACACATCCAAATTTACCTTGAGACAATGACTAGGAAAAAGAGGGATTACTGGCCACACCAGACAGTTGGTGTTCAGTTATTGTTTCCATTTTAATGCAGCAATGGGAAAAATAAAAGAGGGTGTGGCATGCAGTAAAAGTCAGGTAATTTGTCAGATTCAAAACAAAGTGCCATACAATGAGATTTATTGATCATGAAGTAAATTTGAATCTGTGCAACAGATTAGGATCTCAGTAGCAAAGACCAAAAATTCTTCTACCAAAGAATGTTAGGGAAGTGCTGTATATGTATGAAAATTTACATTACATGACTTTTAAGCAGGTGTGATAATTCAAATGTCCTCACCAGCACAGAGTCTACAGCGGGGAAATCTTTATTCCAGCTCACAGCCTCCCCAGTCAGCTGCTTCCACACCAGTCCGGGCAGAGCCAGGACCTGCAGGATTGGACACAGAAGAAGCCAGAGAGTCAAGTCTCTACATCCACCCAGTCTTACTTTATAGCGATGTTACCAACCTACAGTAGGTGGAGAGTGAGCATCACTCACCAAGAAGTCTTTTCCTCTAAGAGCAGCTCCCATGAGCTGACCGATCCACTCATACTTGTGGAACTCTTTACAGGACGGGTTGGGGACGTAGTAATCTCTGGCCTCTAAGGCGCCCTGAGAGACCAGCAAAAGACAGGTCAAGAAAAAAACACATCCAATGAGAACACTGAAGTGCAGTCTAATCTCGACTGTGTGCAGGCAGTGATGGCGAGTGATTACCTGGTTGGACGTACGGCTGAAGAACGGCAGAGGCATGGGACACTCAGCTGAGCTGGGGCAAAGCTCCTCCGACATGTCTGCCAGGCTGTCCCGAAATCCACCTCCCTGGTCAATGATTCCCTCTGCAATGAACTTACATTCCCACCACTGGTCATACCGAGCAGGCCATCTGACAAACCAAGAGGAAAATATGGTAGATTTAGATTTTAATACATATATTCAGACAAGAACACACATGAGGCCTGCCACGATGAGAGAGGGGAGCTCATTAACATGAACCAGCCGGCATTGTTTTGAAGTGGTTTTATTTTATTTATTTAGGATATTTTAATATTTCTTTCACATTCCAATTGAAACCACCACAATGAAAGGGTGTTCTTGCATTATTAAGCTATTATATGATCATATCAGTGGCATAAAATGGTCTTAAAATGACAATGATTTTGTTTATCACAATTATTTATGGGAATATATATTGTCCAACAAAAGTAGTTGTCGTGACAGGTTGACACATGAGCCTGAGATGCAAGCCTGAAAATGCACACCTGTAATCCAAAGTCTTCTCAAATTTGTCAGATGGCTTGAGACCTTCATACACCTTCAAGGAGAAAAATTAAAATCATGAGGCGACAGTAACGGCATCCATAATGCATCAGAGTCAGACAGATGGTAAAATGAACAAACTGAAGAAAACTGAGGCACGTTTCTCAAAGCAGAACCTCCAAACTCTCCTTCTAGTACATATAAATCTCATCACATGGAAGATTGTTAGGACATTATATGCTTCCCACTTCAAGGCTACATTAAGAGTCTAGTTTGACTGTGAGGAAGTGATGTCACCACTCAGAAAGTGTTTTATACCTGATTGAACACAGCGTTCTTGCAGCTGGGGTCCAGAGAGGGGTTGTCTCTGTGCTCCATGGCCAGACGTCGGTTGATGTAGAGTCGAGGCATGAAGTTTGGCTTACTGGTCTCCGAGTCCTTCAGGCACTGTGTGATGAGGGCTGAGCGCCGTTTGGACAGCAGCAGGAACTGTTTTATGCTCTAGGGGGCGCCAAAGAACACACAAATAAATAAAAACACTGGGGTGGAAGCTTATAAAGTTTGAGTCAAAAGTTTTAATCAGCATGCTATCAGCAGGACCTCCTACCAGCTTTTAAAAGACTCTTCATGTATCAGCTAGTGTGTGTGGGAAGGTATTAAATATTAGTGTTCACTTGCAAAAACATAAATTGTGCATCCAAATTCTGAATGTGTGTTCAACAAACAGAACTATTTTAAGTATTAGTGAGCAATTTGTTTGTTTTGCATTTTCTCAAAAACTAATATATTTATAGAACTTATTGATATTGGCAGAAGAGAAAGGTGGTGCAAATGGATGCAGAGACCACTTCAGGCTCCACAAACAATAGTACATGTTGTCCATGACTCACTTTGATCTGGTTGAAGGTACCCAGACTGTAGTCCCAGGCTGGTACTAAGTGTGGGAGCACACTGTCCAGGAGACAGATGAACCTGAGGAGAGTGAGACAGAAGAAAACAACCACCACAAACACTGCTTAGAGGCAATAAAGACAATTACAGCACCTGACTTGTATTTCTGAGATTTAATTAACTTTGGAGTTGGAATTTCACTGTAAACACGTCACTGGTTGATTAGAAACACATTATGACACGATATTTCCCATGACTGCAAGAACCCTGGCAGTAAGATGAACCCACCTCTGGATGACCAGTGCTCTGCGGTACAGGACGTCAGGCGTGTTGCCCTGCAGACGGGGGTAGCGAACCAGGTTAGAGGACTGGAAAACGTCAGCGTTCAGACCCAGGTCTCTTTCACATGACGACTTGATCTTCAAGCCTCGGATCCGGACGTCTATCCCCTCATCTGTAGAGCCAAAGGAGAGAAAAAACATTGTTTAAGGTTCATCGCATCCCTATGGAAGCTTTTGCAGCCAAAGAAAATGACTGTGTTTAAAATCACAGGAAATATCTCGTTAAATAAACATAGAAACATGCTAAAAAGCCTTACCTCTACATTCCTCTATCCGAACCTCAATCACAGGCAGGTGAGACGTCATATCCTCCAGCACGCATACTTCTCCAATCAGGTTGCTGGAGGCAAAAAAGAGCAGAGGTAGTTCAAAGCAACTGTAGTCAAACCGACTATGAAATATGTAAATTCCTGGTATCTGTCAAATTGCTACAGATGAAATGGCTCGGTGTGGCAGGCAGATATGCTTCATAATAATACATTACAGTTTTATTTCTCTATTTTAATCAAGAGAAAATAAATTCAGATTCTTCAGCAGAGCATCACATCATAGAACAATATATCAGGTTGGTATTGGCCTTCTATTAAATCAGATATTGTCGACTGTAATAACAGGGAGGTTCCTTTCTGAATCTTCTGAATCATATTTTCCTTTTATTATATTTAATTAATTGAATGCACTAAATAATAAAAAAAACAAAAGGTAGTTAATTAACATATTATTTCCCCAACTGCAGACAATGTATTTATAGAACTTATAGATATCGGCAGAAGGGTCTATTTTATCCGGACTTAAAATGCTTAAAATATTAAATACTGACACAAAACATTGTCTGACAACAGCTTTAATACAAAGTTAGTGGTATTAGTCTTCTATACTGCAATCTGAAGCATATCTGCGAAGCCCAAAGAGTTTTTTGACAAAATCCTTTTGAAAAGGCTCACTCGTCTATGGTGACATCGCTCAGCTTCTTCAGGTTGTCTCCCTCTCCTCCAAACACTGTGACTCGCTTGGGCATGTAGTTGTCGTCTGTAGAGTCCACTGTCAATATCAGCTTACTAGAGAGCAAACAGAGTGTATGAGTGACCATGAATCATTACAATCTTAATACAGCAAACTTTGGGTGTGGTGTCACATAGACGGTAGCTTTAATGAGTTTTTCCACTTCATTGCTCAGCAGCTCCTTACTTGACCACAGTGCCTCTCTTCATGTGCAGGCGGATCCAGTGTTGTCCCTGCATGCCGTCACTCTCCCAGTAAGTTTCAGTGTCGCCGTCTGTCAGACAGCTCGCCCCTCCACTGGGATCCTCCTATCAGCAAATGTCAAGGTCATACCACTCAATGTAATTCATCATTATGTACTATTTCTGTCAAATATGAGCAAGGTGAAATAGCAGACAATAAACAGACTGAATGGTTTCTTGCCTTTAATACTCATACAGCTTTATTCTAAATGATTAGTTTGACTAGAAAATGTCCACAGCTGCAGATATCAAATCTCCAAATCACAAACTAAAAAACTTTTTAAAAATGACTGGGTTTTTTTGGAAGGACTGACCGTGTAGACTGTTTGGAGGAGGAAAAACAAACTCCTGAGTGTATGCGACTCACCGAACATGAAGAAACATCAATGCTGGTCACACACTGCTTCACACTCCCCAGGTTCTCATCCTCTTTCCCTATGTGGTCATAGAAGTAGTGCACCAGGTCCTCGTCGCATTCATATGCCCAGGTGGGAGGAACATACCTTGAAGATTTGAGGGGACAACAGCTTAATTTGACTATCTGCTGCTGTCTAAACACAACCCGCACAAACATGCTCACCTTAGCTTCTGGACGGCAGCGTCATCACACTCTGCGATTTTGGGTTTGGAGCCGATGTAAAGGGCATTCTCCACATTCACCACCTGCTCCCACCTGTTGCAGGGCTTGTGGTCGTAGCCGAAGAGCTGCTGTTGTCTGCTGACGGTCTCTGGTGACTCCACCGGCACCAGCCTGTCACCTCCCTCTGTGTGTTTACACACCAGGATCCAGCCATCTTCTAGCTCCAGGCCCGGACGGTGCTCCTCCAGCTGCTCCTGGAGACGGACATGGATCATTATGTCAACATGTGTTTTCCCACCACAGTTAAAGGCCAGCACCTTGCACGGTAGCTCTGCCATCGTCGGTGAATGAAAAATTGTAAAGCGCATTGGATAAAAGCTCTATATAAAAGTAGTTCTTAAGTCGTCCATTTAACATAATACTTGGGGGTCAAACTGTAACTTTCATTTTCAGTTTATATTTTCAAAGTCTGACTTACCCCATACTTATTAACTAAACGTTAATAAAGTAATCATAATTTAGATGATGAACATTAGTACATATTGCACACATCCACTGGTACAAAGAGTAAAGGAATGTAATTTAGTGCAATTAGTAGAGTCGACAGCAGAATTAGAGAAGTTGCAGTATTGCAATGGATCTGGCATCACTGTTCACAGTAAACCATCTGGATTGTAAGATGATGTAACCTTTGAGAGAGACAGAAGCTTACCTTATTGAGTTTGACCCAAAGGCCCTGGCTGTTACAGTATTCTTCCCCTGTTGTCCGGATACATGTCCCTTTCTTTGGTTCAATGTTGTACTTGCATAATTTCTTAATGTGTGGAGTCTGGTGTGGACTTTCAAAGACAGAGACGAGCGTTTTTCCGACGGTGGAGACTCCTGCAGAGGCTCCGGAGGAGGCGGTGGAGGTGGACGATGAATCCTTGCAGATTTTGTAGCACACCTCTTTGGGGACATAACACAGACACTCCGGGACCGACTCGCTCCTCTTGAAACACTCAATGCATCTGTTCAGGAAGCGGATCCTGCCAAGCAGCAGGTGAGGGTTGTCGCCCAGAGACATATTGATGATGATGATGATGATGATGGAGGTGACAGTCAGCAGGTCAATAGCAATGGGGGGGCGTCAGGTGACATTACACCACTGTCCTGCCTTTGTTTTCCTGCCTGGTTGCGAGGGGATGCTCCTGTCAAACACACCAAACAAAACCGAAAAAGCTCATTCAATACACAGCAGCCAAATCACGTGAATTAATTGGATTTCCAGCTCAATGGGTGTGTACAGAGTCTAAAAGGTCAAAAATGTCGCTGACACAGTGAGAAAAGTATCGGCTCCCTCTAAATCACTCGAGTGAGTAGGCTAACATTAGAAAGCTAGCTAGGTGTTAGGTGTATCCTGCGGCGTTATCAACAAAACCGCGTTAATTTTATTCAGAATTTAAGGGGAGCTAAATATTTCATGAGTTAAAAGGCAGAGTGATGTCTCGAAACAGTAACTGTTAACGTACCCTTACTGCCGAGAAGTATTTTAAATATAAAACTCGTCTATCGGTGTGGCTCCCTTTGCATATCAGACAACGCGGAAGCGCAGAAGAGACTTTTGACCCTCTCGAAGTTCCGTGGTGTGTCCTTCAAAATAAAAGTCTCCCCGCTGAATTCATGAGTCCTTCATTCCACATGTTTAAACTGGTTTAAAACATCAGTACATTGTTAGGTTATTTTACAGGTTTGTACTGTGTATTAGGATTGGATTTCAGACAGTAGAAAACCGATGTAATCTGAGGGTACAAGATAAGCTACAGCTTTTGGTAGAAGAGGCTTGGTGTACATCTACTGTAAATTTACTCTGAATGATCTGATACAGTGGAGAAATTAAAGGTGGACAAACTAAAGAAAAGGTGCACAAATTAAAGGATTTTCTTATAATAAAATGCAATCCATTACATCAACACCACAAATACACCAACAGCAAGTTGCATCATCACCAGTGTCTTTAAGAACTGGTAAATGTAAATCAATCAATGAAATTAAGCCAAAGCTAATATTTATTGCAGCTATTTTATCAAATTACATTATTGTGTCCATTCCCATGTGGGGGTGACATTGTTTGGCCTTTCATTCATTTTGAATGCTGGACTTTTGCTTGTAATGGAGCATTTCTACATTGTTGTATGGTACTTTTACTCAAGTAAAGGATATGAGTAGGCTACTGCTTCTTCCACCACGGGTTAGCCTAAAATACATGACATTTTAAACCAACCCTATTTGTAAACATACCATCCCATTATGGAAAATCAATTCTTAGTTTAATAATGTACACCTTTGTATCAGCTTTGAAGCCAATTTGACATAGTGGCCAAACCGTATAATTACAACTTCTCTTTATAAATCCATGGTTGAGAGACCTGGATACCGCCCAGTGGCCACTCGCGGTATTGCAGCAAAAATTCCCCTGCAGCCCAAAAAGCATTTTCCACATAGACCACCACTGTAAAAGAGATGTCTGTTAAACTGTTGACAGGACACCTCCAACTGCCAACAAGGTCAATTATGACTCTTTGTTGTACTCCACAGTTTTTTTTACTTTGGGTGCAGTATTTTCCAACAATTTGAATATTTACTCTATTGACGCTAAACGTTTTCAGGCTGTCTTGATCCAAGTGCAAAAAACAGCTTAAGCATGTCCAGTATGTTATCACACCATGTTCAGTTATCAATATAAGACAGCTACCCCACAACCTTTGACATATCAGAATAGTGTTTGTCAAATGTGAAATGGTAAAAGACATTTAAAAAAGCACTAAGAAGCACGCTCACAGTAATATAAACATTCAGTTCACACAAATAATTAGATTATAGTTTATCTGTCATCTCTTACACACTTAACACAATTTGTGCCTGTACTGAAACCATCAACACTAAAAGTGAAGGCTTTATGTGTAACTTTTTTATTTTTTACCCTTTTGATTACCTGCTTTTCTTCCACATGTAATAGTATGATTTAAGTTAATAAAAGATCCCGTGGAGTGTGATCTAAGAAGAGCATGGAAAGGTTAATCAACCTTCATGGTATCACTGCTACCAAAAGCAGAATAAAAGCACTGTCTTTTGTAGGTAGGAAATGTTAAAATAGTACAGTAACTTAAAACAGACTTTTTTGATGAGCAAATGCAACTTGTCCAAAACGCTGTTCACATGTTGTACAAATTTTCATAAATTTACATACATAGCCTACTTTGTGACATGCATAACACCGTACAAAACATATTTTATAAGAGACAAACATACTGTAAGTCTGGGAGGAGAGGTACTAAAAAGGCATTTCTTACAAAAGGATACACAGTATGATTGATAAATGGTGATTGAGTGTGAGATCCTGAACATTTTCGGGACTCCATGTAACCACCAGGTGAAGCTACATGTTGGAAAATGAAAACTCAAAAGCTGTTCTCACACTGAATGCAGAGGGGCAACACAAAAGATACATGTTTTTGCTTTGGTCAAATGTTTGAATTATGTTCCACACAAATAGTCATATTCTGTTTTATATTAGGTTGCATTACAACGAATAAATCAAAGTAGGATTTACAAACTCAGCTATAAGGTGGGACCCAAAAAAACTAAGTGTTATTGATGAACTAGGGTGAAGTTGAGGCTGTTCTATTCTGAATCTATTTTCCAGATCCTGCTAACATAGAGTTGTGGAAGCAAATTTTCTTTCAGTCCTTGATTATGGTAATATCATCTACTAATGATGAATGCTTATGCAAAATGTAAGTGTGTGTGGCATTAATAAACTCGGAAAAAGGAAACAATTCGTATAAAAGTAGTCAACTGGCAAATCATCACTTAATTTTTATGACATTTTTTTATTTATTATATTATTTTCTTTCTTGTCTAATTTAGTGTGTGGGAGGAAACCGGAGCACCCGGAGTAAACCCACATGGACCTGGGGAGAATCGCTAAGCCACCATGCCACCCAATACTTTCACGTCAATGCTGTCTGCCATTGTCATTTGATGAAAAATCTGATGTCTACTTCTTGATGAGTTCAATCCAGCAACGCGTGTAACGGCAGATCAAATGTCCTTCTTTCTCGGGGTCTGTAAAAAGCAGCTACATGGCTGTAGAGTGTATGAGAAGCTGTAATGACCCAACAACCCAGAGCTTGAAGTAGACCTTGCTGCGGCTCTACGTCAGAGGCCCTGGAAATAACAGCGTCATTATGTTCTCTGGTTGTGAGAAAAGCATCTGCAATTCTTGCTCCAGTTCTGGAAAAAGTAGCTGTAATTCTTCCACAGACCGTGGAAAAAACATCTGCAATTCTTTCTCCAGTTCTGGATAAAACAGCAGCAATTCTTGCACTGGGACTTAGATAAACCAGCAGCAATGCTTGATTTGATTGTGGAAAAAAAAGCACCAACTCTTCCTTTGGTTCTTCAAAATCCACCAGCAAGTCTAGCTTGGACTGTGGAAAAAACAGCTTTAAATCATGATTTGGTCCTGGAAAAAACAGCCGCATTTCTTGCTCTGGTTCTGGAAAAACCAGGCTATAACTTCGCCTTGATCTTGCAAAAACCAGCCGCAATTCTTGCTGTGCGCTTGGAAAAACCAGCAGCAATTCTCCCTCTGCTCCTGGAAAAAACTGAAATTCTTGCCCTGTTGGTGGAAAAACCAGTATCAATTCTTGCTCTATCCAGGGAAAAACTTCAGCAATTCTTGCTCTGATCCTGGAAAAAAAAGCCACAATTCTTTGCTTCATTTGAGCAATGGCAAAAAATATTATTTCTCTGAGCCTGGTAATACCTGTTGAAATTCCTGCTTTGGTCATGGAATAAACAGCTGCAGTTTTTGCTTGGGCTGTGGAAAAAAAGGTCGCAACTCCTTCCGACCCTCTGCCAGCAGCCTGTGGTGTCTCAGGGTCAAGTGTTTCAGTATTTTTCAAGGTGCTCTCCTTCACTGGGCAAGAGATATCAGGGCGCAGATAGAGAGACATGTAAAGAGAGAGAGGAGGAAGCTCAAGCCTCTTGCTGCCAGAATTACTTCTGTGAATCACAGGGCCAATGCATACAGAGGTGCTATCATGCTCTTGTTTCTTTTGCTGAGTTTCATTACTTAGGCAGCCCAAGCCTGTGGAGTGGCTGCTATTATCCTGATACAGCAACCTGAGATTACTGTAGCTTCTGTCTTTGAAGTCTGTCTGGGCCGGTGGTGGTACGTCTCCAGGTGATTCGTGGAGCGCTGGTTCGGTTGGGTTTACCGTTGCTGAACTGGGGCGATTAAGTCCCAGTGCAGATCTGATGAGGCGATCAGCAGCTGTGGTGACCCAAGGGACCACAACTAGACCCACAGTTAAGATGGGCATGTCTGCGGATAGTGGGACTTGAATTGGGATGATAGTATTTCTTATGATATCCAAGTATCTTTGTCAAGTTTTACAAGACTCTGCACAAAGGCGGGAGATATGTCGATCGATTCTTAAGCGTATCTTTTCAGTAACTCGGACTGGAGTCGGTGCTGAAATAAGCTCTAACGCGCTTCGAATGCCTTTTATGTTCCAGCCGCACAGCTACGTCATAGCGTTCTAGAATGAAAATGACGTCAGGGGTGACGTCAGGAGAGTTCAAAGCTTTAGCTGTTGCCTCAATTCATGTTTTGTCTTAAAAAATGCTAATGGCGGGAAAAATTACGTACACTCGTCGTTTAAATCGATGGGACTTGTAGCGGCTATCAGCACCATGGACAGAGCCTGCCAGGAGCTTGAAATTTACATCTAAGCTGCACTGTAGCTTACAATTACATATTGTAACAACGCAAATATGCAATATGGCTACTGCGCAGGCTATCTAGGATATGTTTGTATGCCTTAGATAACAGTGTGTAAGGTAAGTAGCCTATACATGCACATACATTTGAAACTTACTCATTGGTGTGAATCTATCCTCACACTTTGCACCGTGTTTGCTGCTGTGAACGAACAACACGAACAGGACGGGCAAAGGAAAATACTTACATACTGAAATCGTGCCAATATCTCTACTTAAAGGAAAGTTATTTGGAGCTCTTTTAAAGCACAATCAATAGCACAGAAATAATATAGGCAGAGAGAGATAGGGGAAAGACAAGATCACAGTTATAGTGTAGCCTATGCTTGTTCGTTAGTGGACGTTCAATGCACATCTTACACCACACCAAGGTTAATTTCAATGCAGCCTGCATTGGCCCTAAAGACTGTATACTGTATTTTATGCAGAGGTGGAATGTAAGTTTGTTCTTAACAAGTATTTCAATTTGATGCTGCTTTATACTAATGCTATGCTCCACTTCAAAGGAAAATCCACTTCACTACAATTATTTAACAACCATAGTTACTAGTTATGTGCAGGTAAGATTTTGCTTATAAAACATACGATCAGATTATAAAATATGATGCATCATTGTAGATGAAAGCACCCAATAGTATGTGAAGTAATTAAAATCAGACAGTAATGATAATCCAAGAATATAATTTAAACAATGATATAATATGCCAAGAGGGGCCTTTCTGCATAAAGAGTACTTTTAATTTTTATACTTTAAGTATATTTTGTTGATAAAACTGTTTTTTTAAAATTAAAATTTTGAATTCAGGACCTTTACTTGTAATGGAGTATTTTTACACTGTGAAGATTTTTAGCATTTCTTTCACCATTGTCTACAGAGTATATGTAAAATCTATGACTGGTCCCTTGCACCAATGTATCTGCTGTTATATCTGAGGAGACTACCGTGTTTATGACATGTACTTGGCTGATAAAGGTGAATAAAATTAGCGTGATTCAAATCATGAAGGACAGATGTGGATGACTGGACTAGGCCGACAAAACAATCATTTTAAAGCACTCAGAGAATATGTAGTGGTCTCACTATGAATTATAAATTAGAAAATACTATATTCTCATAAATGACAAGTTAAAGCACTGAATAATCACATTCATTTTCAAACATACATAATAAGAACAAATATGTTTTATTTCACAAATTTATTTAGTTGTGTGGAATCAAAAAATATGTTATACAATAAAAGTTGTTAAAACCTTCTTGGTTCAAAAACACAAACATATCACAATGATCTTCACTAGTTGTGTTCCACTGCAACTTTAATCAATGCCTTTTCTTGTTCTTTGTGGTTAGTGCCATTGGTGTCAACCTCAGGGGAAGCATCAGCCTCATCTTCCTCATTTGGGTGTGATGAGACGTCCATCAGAGAAGGGAGGCTCCCTCCTCGCAGGATACCTTTGCCCCTCTGCAGAAGACTGTCGAGACCATCGCTTAGAGAGCCCTTAAGAGGTACATACTGTTTCACTCCAGGAGTGTCAGCAGGCTGGTGAATCTCAAGATCCTCAGCACTCATCCTGCAAATATGACAGACATTTTAAGCTCAAGTCTTGGCAGTGGTTGTGATTTTACTGGACTGTGCGGCAGCAACAAAAGTCACTGAAACATAAAAGGTAAAACTAGTTTACCTCATGTCAAAGGTGGAGCCTTTAAAGGCCGGTTTGAGAATCTCTGCTGCTGTCGACAGAGTGTAAGGGATGGAGAAATATCTCTGCGCCCAGTGCTTGTCCTTCACAATTGGAGCCAGGTTCTGGTACATATCATCTACAGCCAGCATTGACACCTACAGGAGAGAGAAAGAGAATTAAAATGACGACAGTTAGCACTCCTTTTAGGTGTTAGAGCAGCGGTTGTATTGGAGAGAAGCCTTGAGGGGACAACCTGAATGTTTCGGTCAATCAGCTGGTTGGTTTCAAAGTCATCATCGTCCTCGCCAAATGGATTGATGATCAGCTCCCCCACCTACAGAGTGGGAACACATAATGAAATCGCTCTTTCATGACAAAATCTGTTTTCTGCAAGTGAAACACGAATGTGTCATCTTACCTTGAGCCAGCCAGCGTAGAAGAAGAACTGCAGCAGGGTGAAAACGGGGACGTACATGTCCAGTTTGTGATCCTCGTATCCCTTCTCAGGGTTCAGAAATTGTCGGCCGATCACACAGAAGGCAAAAAACGAGTAAACTGCTATAGTAACTACCTGCACAGATAAAAAACAAGGCAGTGATCAAGTCAGTTTTGTAATGAATTTTGGATTTATTTTGTATAAAAGTGGTAAAGTGTGGTTGCATTTCAAGCATTTCCAAAGAAAATAAATGGCTATTATATGAAGTAAAGTACATTGATCATAGTTTTGTCTTGTAATCCCCTTCAAGCTCCTGATCCTACCTGAGTGTAGACCAGAGGAATGCTTATCCAGTCATAGTGGAACAGGAGGCTGCACTTGGCTCTGTAATTATTCAGCTCCTGCAATTATAAATACATATTAAGCATATATACATATATAGTTATACAGAATGTCGAGATATACTGGGACTGCAGATGGCACATTTTCACATTTCTCATTCCCACATTGTATATACAGTAAGTGTAAAGTTTTGTTGTTTGCCGAAAAAAAAACAACCCACTCACATCCATCAGCAGTCTCAAAGTGATGTCATCCCTCACTCGACCCTCCTCTCTCGCTCTGGACGCCAGGTTTGAGAACCAAGTCAAAGGCATCCAGTACTTGTTGAAATCAGAGTGGAGCGACTCAAACGTTTTCAGCTCTTGTGTCGTCATAAATCCTGTACAGAGATTGGACAGTTTGGTACCACATAGATGGATGTAATAGATATTTGTGATCCGAGGAGTTTTATGAAAAAATTTCAGATAAGCAAATGTGAAAAGGGTTTATAGTCTACTCCACAAACAATCAAAACGTCTCTGTTAAGAAACCTCATAACTGAAGTCAGGCACTTACTTAACCAGTGGAGGAACAAATATTCACATCTTTTACTTAAGCAACAGTACAAAAATCTTAATGGAGTAATACTTTGAGGGAAAATTCCTATTTCAAACCTCTAATGTATAAACAGACAAATGTTTTTAATTATGAAAATAGAAATCGATCAAAGTAAGGAAGGGCATCCCCTCTGTGTTGCCTTTAATTGTCCCTGAATTAGATTTGAATAGTTTCTGTTTAAATTTCTGCACATTTTACAAGCAAAACTATGTTGTACAAAGTAACACATAGGAACTTCGGGTATTAGAGATGTAAAGTGCAGAAAAAAGAGCATTTTTTAAATTTGAAGTAAAAGTAAAAAGTCTTGGAAATGCTCAAGTAAAGTGACCGTAGTGTTCTACGTTAATACTCGAGTAAATGTCCTTAATTTCTCTCTGCTGTTGTTCTTACCAGCCTCCACTATGTGCTCCAAAGTTGGGAAACGCTTGTGAACTCTTGTGCTAATGGAGCGGAGAATAAGAACCGAAGATAAGTTGGCGTATCTCATGAGTGTCCGTCGCAGCAGACGACCCCTCTCGTCTGCCCCGTGGACGTTCCCAGACACCACCATCATCAGGTTATCAGGCAGCGGGAAGCTGGTGTACTGACCCCACCATCGATTAAAGGCCAGGGTCACGTAGAAACCTGGGACAAAAAAAAAAAAAGAATTATGGTGACTTATCTTCAGATTTGACTTGTGTAAGACAGAGCCAGTTCAATCAGACTCACCCAGTACAAACAAAACTGGGATGAAGTTGGTGTTGGTGAACTGATCACAGTAAAGGGCGATACGCTCAAAAAGATCCTGCTGCTTTGGTGTGAGCATAAATCTGTGAAGATAAAAAAACTTCCACTGATGGCCACAAACACTCGATCAAACAGCAGCAAACAGCAGAAATAAAAGATGAAATCAGTTACCTGTAAAACACACTGAAAAACAGATAAACCCCACAAAACACCAGCAGCTCTTTGTAAAGCAGCCTGTAGATGCTTCCCTTCCACCTGAACAGGAGCTTGGAGAAGCCACCAAATCTCACATTGGCCACTTCAAGGGTGTAAGAAACTGTCATGTCTGGGTTTATTCTGGGTTGTAACAGCAGACAATTCCTGTAAAATATCAAAAAATGAATGTTGAAACTAATTTCTCTAATCATGATATATACATTTTATTACAACAACAAAAAAGTCTAAAGATGTCTCTTACCTATGAAGGCAGGTATATCACCTGGTGCTGTGTCCAATCCCGCTGTCCTCAGAAGAAAAGTTTTTCTTCTGGCTCTGAATTTAACCTCTCAGTTGTGCTGTCATAAATTGACATCTTAAATTTATTACCTGGGAACCTGAAGCCCAAGAGATACACACCTACAGTTACTGAGTGCAGGGAAACAACCTCTTAATAAGGTATGCTGTGTTTTCTCCTCACAGTGAATTAACAGTGTTAATAAGTACTGATTATTGTTCAGTGACAGTTTGTGTCTGATGTCACAGATCTGATGTCACTCTGTAAATGTCCAAAATGATTAATTTACCCGTTATTGGTTAATCTGCAGATTATTTTCGTAAATTAATCGATAAATCGTTTGGTCTACAAAATGTCAGAAAATAATGAAAATGCCCGTCACAAGCTGAATAAAATGATAAAAAGAAAATGAATAAAACCAAAGAAAGGACTCAAACAATGAATCAATAATAGTTAAAATACTAATAATTAATATGTTTATTTATTATATATATGTTTAAAACCACAGATATCAAAGTTCTTTACAAGGAAAAAATAAACAGAAAAAAGAAAAACATAAATGTTACGTATGTATTTTATGCACATAAACCAACCTGCAGACACACATAAATACACACATACATAATGTTTAAAAAGGTTTACAATAAATTTACATTTTCAGAAGCAATGTAAAAGAGGTTATAAAATAGATTAATTTTCTGTCGATTTACTAATTGATTATTACACTCATCGTCTCAGCCCCATGCAGTGTTGATTTTTACGCTCTCAGGAGCTAAAATGATAGTTTGCCTTTTCTGCAAGCAGGCATTTGAGTATAAAAATACACTTTCTGATTGGGGGATTCTCAGAAGCCACAATAAAACAATTACAGCTGGATTTACACACAAGGCCTCATGTCCAAGACCAACATTACATTTTCTGTAGATCTCTACTGAGAAATAGGAATCAGGAACCTATTTCCTTACAATCTTTATTTCAAATTTGGGATATATTGTGATCAACAGTGTCATCCATTTAATGTATTAATTTAAAGTTTTTATATGACTTGTTATGGTATATTTATTGCTGTTATTTTACCGGTATCAATCTTATTTCATGTTTGCGCTTTATGGATCTTGATTATTCTCTTTATATTTTATCTAATTCATTGTAAGTGTATGTGGTGCTGCTGTCTTGGTGAAGACGCTTTTTAATCTCAGCGTAGCCCTTCCCTGGTTAAATAAAGTTGTATTTATCTTTAGTAGCCAGAGAACAATATTTTTAAATTAACATGTTTCTAAAAATCCTCACTATTTCTGTCAGCATGTCTTTTCCAGATGCTACAAAAATCAAGTAAGTACTTTGGACCTGTTGGGTTAGTGAATCTAATGCCCCGCCATAGAAACTGAAATAAAACATGTACAGATTGATTGCATAGCAGAGGCTTTTCAGTGTTATTTACTGTTCTAGCCATCAGTGATAACAGCAGCCCAAACATCTTTACAGTGTGATGCAGACAGACCGTCTCTCAGCCTTTGTCACTGGCTGCTGTGCTCTGCTCTCTTGTTTGCTTTTCACATCGTTACAGCAGTCCATTGTAAATCAGATTCTCTTTTCCAGCCTCGTTTTATTCTCTGACTGTGTTTGCTCTCCCCTGACAGGACATTTATTAGGCCACGTATCCTCCATCAGATCCTGGACAAGTGATCACCGTAGACTTCCCCTTTCTTTCCCTGAATCTGTGTCACTCATTCAGCCGCAGGAGACTCATGAGCCTCACAGGGTTTTTTATCTTTAACTTATTGCATTTATTACCAATAGATGAATTGTATTCATCACAATAAATTACTCTCAATGTGTTTGTTTTTGGCTGATAAATGGTAGTTTCCCTTCCTGTCACTAGATGGTGCTCTTGTGATGTGCAGCAGGCCTCTCAGCCTCAGCCCTGAAGCCTCTGTCTGTTTTTATCTCGTAAACAAAGACACCCAAAAGCTCTTTTGTTGACAGAAAACAATAAAAGAACATCGGACATATTTAATACTGTGTAAATATGTCAATTTGTAATGCTCTTTATCTGAGATTTCTCTTGTTTATCTGCCATGTTTTCATTTAGTTGTCTGTGAAGCACATTGCATTTTCCTGTAATATTTATTCTCATTTCTGTTCTTATTTTTGTACTTAAATATGGCACAACAACGTATTTTTATGTTTGTGTGTCCATCCTTTGTAAATCTAGAGTCAGTGGTTGGTCTGTGATCTAGATTAAATACACTCCCTGATTAGCATCCATGCCGGGTCATTTCCTGGCCTCAGCTACTGGATCTACTGGTCGGGGCTCAGACCTCTGAGAACAGGACAGAGTGAGCAGCTCAGTACCTGATTGTTTGAGTAACCCAATGCAGTAATTACAACTTCCCACGGTGAGTGGAAATTAGACCTCAAAAGAAAAGTGGGATTTCAGGTAGCCGGGGCCGGCCTGGGTCATTGTCAGGGCAGAAAGAGCACGCAAGAAGCTTGAATGAAAAGATTTGGAGCATGTTCTCAAAAATGCAGGGAACTTATGACACAGTTTGGTTTTTCTTTCCTCTCTTGTTTGTGGTGTTAGTCATCATCATCACACATGATCCCGAGGCAGAAATCTTGAAAAAAAAAAAGCATTTATTTTTCTTTCAACAATATTCAAATGCTTTGCATACAAAAACCCCAATAAAGATAGTGCATCTGCCAGGATAAACAAAATGATGAAAATCAGTGCTTTTCATTAAGTATCATACCAGTATTCCCAACAGAGAGGGATTATTAATGCTACGACATGTTATTTAGTAGCTGTTACTCAGATACACAGCCATCAAACACTCCATAAGGCCTTATTTCACTTCAAACTTACACAGTCACGGCCATAGCCAGGATTTTAGAGATACTGAGGTTATGGTCCTCACTCAGAAAGTTTTGACCGGAAATCAAAAACAAGGTCTCTAAATTTTAAGAACTATTTGGATTTTTCATATTTTATTTGTTCAGTTAACCATCAAATATACTTTATTCAAATTTAAATATATTGAGTCTAATAAGACTGGAATTTAAAATACCCACAATGTGTACGGTTATAATTAACTCTTCGCTAAACCCATCCCACGAACGGCAACTGCGCAATCTTAGCTTAGAAACCATAACTAGGCACAGCAGGCCTGTCAAATTTTTTGATTTACTGTATATGGCGCTATAGCAAGAATGATACTCGGTATCTAAAGAGTTTGGAGGGTGGTGTCCTTTTTTTAGCCTTTCCAAAACAAAAAACACAAGAGCAAAAGCATACAGAATAATTATTTTTTATCTGCTCTAACGTACGCCTAAATCGTTAGCACCTCCGGCTATAACTAGCTTAATACCAATCGCTACTTCCTAGGGCAAGGAGCACATCACTAGCTAACCTAGTTAACTACAGCTGATAAAA
This sequence comes from Maccullochella peelii, assembly GCA_002120245.1. Taxonomy (NCBI): domain Eukaryota; kingdom Metazoa; phylum Chordata; class Actinopteri; order Centrarchiformes; family Percichthyidae; genus Maccullochella; species Maccullochella peelii. The sequence continues at coordinate 38,347 of LKNJ01001785.1, read as the reverse complement.
TCTGTTAGTGATGTGATGATCTAGATATAAGAAGCCTGCTTTTGTTGTTGTTTCAAAAATCGCTAAGAATGATGATAAATCTGCAACTGTTATCGCTGTAAACTGCTTATGTGCCGTGTAAGAAAGGACATTTGACATGCAGAAACAGTAATTAGAGAATAAAGCTACCCACAGGTGGCTAAAACGCCTAAAAATAAACCAAGAAATAAAAATACAGAGGACATGACCTCGGTGACCAGTAGATATGCGCTGTTTACAGTTAAATTATGTAATATAAATATATATATAGCCTATAGATTGAGCCTTTAAACTTGTATGGGTTGGGGATGTCCAACAAAGAAAATCTCAATAGAAATTAAAAACATAAAGGGAAATTACTGCTTTTTATGTTCACTTCTGACGTGTTTATCATTTTGGAAGGTTTAGCAGGTTAGCTAACAAGCTAACCCACATGGCTATATGCTAACACAGCTAGCTTGAAATTTGAGGGTGCACTGCCTTATAAATTATGTTATTTTGCTGTGCAGAAATTGTGCAAAATTACAAAATGCAACACTCACTCCATTGTTGGTTTGTCTTTTGACCTAAGGCCTTTTGGCATTTGGAAAGCAGTAAACATTACAATGTCGCTAAATAAGGCGTTGATGGAAAACATGTGAAAACCCTGTCAGGAAAACACACCTCCGTTTTTTAAATTCCAGGAAGTCCCACACCCTTAGCTGCACCCACTCTTTCTGTGTGTGTCTCACTGAACATGAACCAATTAGCATTCAAAGCCAGCAATTGTGAGAGTGAGACGTCTGTCTTTTTTCCACATCTTAGATAACAACAGAGCGTCTGCATCCTGATGACCCTGATGTTCAGCGTTGTCTTTTGTGTAGGTGTCCTCGCCAGTGTCATTATGTTGTAGCACCACTGCACAGAAATGCCCTGCATCTCAGTTTACTGAAACCGGCTCTACAGAGATTTTTATCTTAAACCAGCATTTAGATCTGACCGTCCTGCCATTTTCCGACAAATATACATATTTTAGTATGTGACGTGAAGCATGAGCAAGCATCTGTCCTTTTATCCTTGCTTAACAATGACATATATAAAGTTAGACTTCTCATCTAAGCTTTACAGCCCACATTTCACACTCAATTAACTGCGAGCATTGCAATGGGATTAGTCACTATTCAGCGCTTACATTTCTGGATGTGCAGCTTAAGGTGAAGGAACATCCTCTATGCAGTATATAACAAGTCAAACTTGAATGCATTTAACAATTACACTTGGGTGAGGTAAAGTACATACAAAAGCTTGGTTGACCTACAGTAATTAAAAATATGCCCTGTTCTTTGTAATAGACGTGAAAACAACATGAAGTGTACATTTGCATGGAGTGCAGCATTAAAAAGAATAAATGTCTTTGTGCTTTGGTGTCTTTAAAATTGATATTTTTTTCCAGAGAGAAAACAAGGGGCCTCCCTTTCAAACCGTCACTGCGTTCCTCAGGTCCCACAGGAAAAGCTCCGGATTAAATCACTTCCTCTTACATTGTGATACTACAGTTGTCGGACCAGGCTGTTTCTGTGTCAGTAGATAACTTGCTTTTTCTGTAACACACACACTTACACTGTCTCTATTTAGTGCATTTAAAGGAATCATTTGACATTTTGGGAAATACGAGAGTTAGACGAGAAGATAGATACAACTTGTTTGTGAGTTCAGAATGGAGCTGGAGCCAGAAGGTGAGTTTAGCTTAGCATAAACACTGGAAGCAGGGAGAAACAGCTAGCCTGTTCTAGCCAAAGTTAAAAAGCGGCCTACAAACACCTCTAAAGGCGCGGCCACACCAGTATTTACAACAAACCTCTGACAGCCGCCTTGGCAGTGCTGACCTTAGAGGGAACGGAGAGCCGCAGAGTCCAAAATGGAGGAAACTATCCTAGTTTAGTAGCTGTGTTGCACCATCTACTTCTGTCTACCTCTGTCAAGTGTACAAAAGACAGTTATGAGACAGACTTTTTTTTGTAGTAATTTTGTAGAAATGTGCTTAATCAGGACTGTGTGAGTGTGGTTTTATCAAACCAGAGAGAAGCGCACAGATAAAAACACAAATACAGAAATCTCTCGGGTAAATTGACACAAACTACCAATTTCAATTTTGTGTTCACGTCAGACCTCATCACTTATGGTGAGAAGCTGATTGAGAAAAAATGTTTTAAGGACTTTTAACACATAAACATGTGAGATCTTCTCATCTAATTCTCATCAAAACAGCATATTTCCAGCGTATTTCTCAAAATGTTGAACTATTCCTTTAAGACGGTTTCACGAGAGGCTGACGTTCTCATACTCGCCGTGGTCTGAGTCCTCCAGTTCGATACCCGGCACCAGGCTGTAGTATTCAGTTGACTGGGTCAGGTAAGCCTTCTCCCTGTCAGCTGAGTCTTTCATCACTTCTGTCACACTGACTGTGTCCAGTTCTGTCTTGCTGGCCCCATCAGGCTCCTGGGAGCCCTGCTTACACTCTGTGGAGCTGGAACAGCATGAGGAGACTGGGGGAAGAGACTCCACTGAGCCCAGCTTAATCTCCACCTCTTCATAGATGTCCCTGGTGCTGCCCAGGAGGGTGGATGCTGGGCGCAGCAGCAGCTGGTTCTTCAGGATCCCCTCATTGACACAGTTTCCAGCTTTATTCTGCTCAGTGGACGCAGGTTGCTGCTTTTTGCGATGCTTCTGGCCATTGCAGCTGGAACTGGAAGCTCTCTTTTTTGAGGTGCTTACAGGTGCTTCTTTCTTCTTCCTCTTCCTCCCACAGCACCAGCACAGCACCAAGGCAGAGAGGATGAGAAGAGGGAGCACAATGAAGAGTGCGGTGAGGCCAGTTGGGCGGCACACATCGCTAAGCCTCACCGACCACACAGTCCTGCCGGCCAGGTGCCTGGGAGTGACGCAGGTCAAGTTCCCCACCAGATCCTGCAGCTTAGCGGTCCTATTAACCTTCCTGCCTGCCTCCAGGCCTTCCAGTAACAAACAGGAGCAGTCCCAGGGGTTCCCATCCAGCTCCAGCCTTTGCAGACTGGGCTTCTGCAGTAAAGACCCTGGGAGGAAGCGTAGCTGGTTTCCCTGCAGATACAGCTTCTGGAGGCTGTCTGAGTCCTGAAGAAAACCGCCAGGAAGCTCCTGAATCAGGTTCTCGCTTAAATCCACCTCTGTCAGTCTGGGCTGGCTGGCCAGAAACTCGCTTGGCAACGCTGTTAGTCTATTATGACCTAAGTAAACCTTCTGCAAGGTAGAGGCCTCTCTGCCACTCATATCTACAGAGCTGATATTGCAGAGGGAGAGATCCAGCGTCTCTATGTTTGTCTCATTGGTAAACACAGACCAGCGCACATGGCTGAAAGCAGAGCCAGAGTAGTTCAAGCAACAGACGTCAGCAGGAACCTCAGAAGGAAACTGGGACAAAAGGGTGGCTGCTGGACACACACATCCACCCGCAAGTCCCGTCTTCACCAGCAACATGAAAATCACCAGGGCGCCCCACTGGCAAACCATCTCTGAAACAGAAAATACAGTAACACACAAAACAGAAAATGTGACTTCATCATGCCATATTGCCACAATGGTGTCCTCTACCACTTTCTCAGGCAGCCCTACCTGCCTCCTGGTCTCTCTCTCTCTCAGTACTGGAGGGGATCCACTTTATGTAGGCTCGCACAGATGTAAATGGGCTTGTAAACCTAGCAACTTCTCTGAGGACTTCTGGTTGCTGTGAGGATTGTGGGAGTTGGCATGGTGACACGGGGTCACTTGGGATCAGGAGTCCAGTGTTTGGCTGTTGGAGAGGAAACAGATGCTAGTATGACTTTCACGTGAAGGCTGTGCCATTAATTGGCACATGGGAGTTGTACAAACATTAATCAAAGGTGAAGCTGGAGCCTAGTTCAACAAGCAGGTCGTCTCGATATGATATAGATGTAGAAAGGTCCATTAAGGACAATATCAGGGACATTATGCTTGTACCAGAAAGGTTTTACACACACACACACAGATGGATGCATGAACAGTAGATAGCAGCATGGACCTAGAAAGAACTTTACTTTACTTGATTTTATTTATAAAGGACATGGAAATGTGCCAGATTTAGCCACGAAGCAAAATTTGCAGAATTAAAAGGAACAAACACTTAAGACAAAAAAGCAGACAACATCAAAACACATATGTACAGTAGAAAACAGCATAAATGACCATGACGAGGTTCGAGAAGGTGCCCAAAATAATGTGTTTAATTTCACTGTAATTTCATGTAGTGGAAATTACCCCTCTATGACTATTTTAATCTCAGGTTTCATTCCTACTGTGTGTCTCGTTGGGAGACCGTGACATGACAACATTTGGGAAACCCTGCTCTTGGAGACATAAAAAAAACTAATTGCTGGTCACTTCCTAAAAACTCCTATGTACTTGGTGACGCTGCCTGAACATAAAAGCATATGTGGTCGACATAAACGAGGCCTGTCTTTTCCTAAAGACTTACATGTGAAGCAGGCAGGGAGAGACCGAAAGAGACTGAGTGTGTTTGGTCGTGAGATCAGACTTCCTCACCCGCCACAATAGAGCTGAAAGCTGCTCGACAGTTAGGAGGCAGGAATGTGCTAACTCCCCAACAACAGGGCCAGATCATTACCAGTGGAGGGTTTAAGCAGGACCCCGTCGTCAGCAGGAGCGTATATGCGATCATCTAGACCTCTTAACCACAAAGAAACCTCACTTCACCTGCTGAAAAAAAGGCACTTTGTAACAACAACAGGAGCAGTGGGAAACTGACTTCAGGCAGAGACTGGCAGCAAGAAATCATATTCACTTCCAATCACTTCCAGTTCCAGCAAATCTCATCACAACTAACAATCAAACAGAAACAACTGCAGCTGAAACAACTGGTCAACAGAAAATGATTTGGGAACTATTATGATAATCAATGGTTCCAGCTTCTCAAACGTGAATATATGCTGGTTTTCTTGGTCATCTCTTATAAAAAACTGAATATCCTTGGGTTTTGGACTGTTGGTTTGGACGAAATAAGACATTTAAATATGTCAGCTAGACCAAACGATTAATCAGTGAATGGAGCAAATAATCGGAAGACAAATCAGTAATGAAAATAATCATTATTTGCAGCCATTACAGCCATAAAAACAACATAAATGGAAATACCTGAGTAGGTGTGGCTACACGTCACAGAGACTCTACTTTTACTGATTCACTGACTTGAAGAGATTTTTGCTGACAAACCAGCTTAAGGTTTATGTAAAATTGATTTCTATCTCCTGAAGATATTTATGACTGCACTGTGGACCTTTTCATAGACAGCTAGCTGAATTTTAAATGTTCTAACAAGACCAAGAGTCTACAGCCATGCTAGCTGCTCTGTGAGGCTGTACTTTGGCACAGTGGTACTTTCAGATAAACGCTAATATCAGCATGCTAACATGCCGGATATTAGCAGGTTGATGTTTACCATCGCCATGTTTAACCATCTTAATTTAGCGTGTTAGCGTGCAAACATTTGCTACACAAAGTATAACTGAGGCTGATGTAATCTCATTAGTTTTGCATAAACCAAAGTATTGCACAAATCACAATTTTGACCTGATGATGGCGCTAGATGAAAGGTTGAGGGATCGCCAAAGTTATTCCAATTCGACCTGAGGCGGACATGAATGTGTGTACAAAATGTCATGACAATACATCCAATAGTCTAGACTAGAAAAGCTATTTTTAAGAGCGTGGTGTCATCCCATTATAAAGTCTATGTCCTGAGTGGGACTGAACAGACCTAGCAGAAAGCTTTTTTGGCTTATGCACTAGGCGAGCAATTTTCATTCAAATGAATAGACGCCATCTTGCAATCCAGTATCCAGTTCTTAAGATACATCCATGCTGTCAAGCTCCAAAAACGTTGGATTTTACATTCGCCACAATACGACCAACAGGATTGCTTTCTGTTACACATCTTTCATCTCCAAGCCCAAACTGAGACACTCAAGTGACTCCTGTGACAAGAAAATGAACCTTTATGTAAAAAAGTAACTTCTTTAAGAGTCCTAAACAAAAAAAATAAACATGGAAATGTTTAATGGATTTTCAGCCTTGACTTAAAATATCAGCAGAGCGGCAAGTCAAACAAACGCAGGAAGTGTGTGTGTCGAAGGAAAGAAGCTTGAGCCTCGAGCTGACGTTTTGTAGCTTGTAGAGATGATCTAATACATCCAACATGTGAAGAGCGCCGAGTGTTTGACAGAGTATTTGGGAGGATGAGATATTGAAGGTATGAAGAAGGCTAAATATGTAGTTATTCAGCCAATACCCAGTAATTCTTCACAAGGTCTTTCCTGAGAAAAATCCTCTCTGGGCCACAGACGGTGATACAGTTTACATTTAAAGCAGCAGAATTGTTTGGAATAAATATAAAAATACCTGTGTGGTTGGCATGAGCAACAGCAGCCACCACAGCTGAACAAAGAGAAGAGCGCTCACGTCGATTAACATCAGAACACAAAGTTATGGATGGGAGTTTTTATCTTCACTATTTATTACTCCAAAACCAGGCTAAGTACAGACAAAACAAATCAACCAGTTAATTCAAAACTTCTGCTGTGGGCCTCCACTTCAACTTTCACAGACGGTATTATAGTGTCTTTTAAAGAGACTTAAAGACTAAAACTACATGCTTTCATGCTAGTAGAAGGTTTCCTTGGATAAAATGAGTCACTTAAACCTGCAATAATTGATTTTTTGGCCACATGGGAGCAGCGTAAACAAGCTGTGAACACAACCTTTACATATCATCAACTTTTAAATTGATATTGTGCATGTATTGGTTGATATGGTGAAAGTGTTAGCAAACAGTTGCCTATTTACACATCCAGCAGTCACAGAGCAACATTAGCATTCACTTGAGGTCGTGTTTGTGTCCACCTGATGAATGTAAGTCAAGTATTATGTCTTATTTTAGCTCTGTTTAGCTGCTAAATGCTCCACTGTGTTCACCAGCTAGTCGCCAACTGTGTCTGTCTGCCGTTTGATGCAGGACAGGTAGCGTACAGTCCGTTTTTAGAGCTTTTTTAACAAAAACAGATGCCTGCTGCTGGAAAGGACGGTGATGAGAGCGGTGAGAGTGAACCAAAACAGTAAAGTTGTGGGTCGTAAAACCAAAACAATAAGCTGAAAGACGCTAACATGCGCTAAAAGCTGAGGGGAACTGCAGAGTCGGGTGATAATTCTTCATCACTATGAGCGACTTCTTTCACATACAGGTAGCCATGTGATCCATTGTTGATATAAAAAATATTGCTTATAGCAGCTTTAAATTTCAAATATGTGTGACTTTACTTCTTCCGTGATGCTGTTTGGTTCATTTCTGTAGTGAAACTTCACTATAAAGCAGTGATTTATTCATAAATCCTCCAGGAAATAGAGAAAGAAAGATAATTTCCTTTTCTTCAGTAAGGTCATGTTTGGTGAAATGTATTTATAAAGCACCATGTGAACTGAGCTCCTGTAATGTGTTTATTTACAGTACACCACATTTCATATCCTTTAACCCTGTAATTATTTGTATGCTGCTCTGCACTGTAAAGAGCTTTTGTTCTAACTGATAGCATTCAGCAGACGACATTCAAAGCTCGAAGAAGAAAAGGAAAATAGGTGGGTTTGCATGGTTGCACTTAGGTAATAATTTGCTTAGATTTGGATGCTTCAGCCATTGTATGAGCAAAGTTAGGATGAAGTAAGACTTGCTAATTCCATGCATTCACCAGTTAAGATAACTTAATGCCCGAAGAGTCAAATCTCAGTCTGATAACAGAAACAGTCTAAAGGTTAGAGTCGATTCAGAATCTGCACTCACTCTAAATATTGACAGATGAGTTGATCTTTGAATTTTGAAATTGCACACAAGAGACACTGTTGGACCTTCACAGAGCCTCAGAGCCAGAACTGTGAGAGTGTGAAGGCCCGTCATCCAAACAGAAGGATTATCTTGGATCGTCTCCTCTCAGGGTGTGAGTGCCCAGCGAGAGGAGCAAGGTTTAAATCTGGAGAACATGGATGATCTCACTCGCTAACAATGCGAGTTGCTACATCCTCTCCGGCAGCAGAGCTTCCTCTGAAATAACGGTCTCCATTCTCCTTTCATACAGCTTTTCATCATAAAATATTCTTACATTAAACCAGGGCTGCAGCTGCAGTACCACAAAGGGGAATTTTCTGGGAATTTGGGGATTTTAGTGTCCAACAATTGAAAGTTGTGGTGTTTTAAAGGCTGATTTTCTTATTTTTTTATATCTAATATTATTCAAATGTACTAATTTAAGGTAAAAAAGATAGAAATAACTCAGTATTTTGCCAGTGTGGAGAGGTCTTTTAAACAGCATGTAGGGAAATAAACTTTACATAACATAATCTAAGAGTTGACTGAATCTATAAAATGCAGAAAAACCCAGTGAATGAGATAATTTTATGTGCTTCTTTGGTGTTTTGTGAGGGTTGAAAGGGGTTGGATTGGGTGGTCTTGGGGCCCATGACCTCAGTGTTGCTCAAATCTGGCTACAGCTCTGCACAAAACACAATTTCGCTCCTGTGTGGATGATTAAAGTTCTTCTTCCAACATACAAAAACATTCCGTTTCACAGATAAAACACACAGATAAATGCGCACCTGTTTGAGATATGAAAGAGCAGTGTCCAGGTGTAAATAATAATGCGTGTTCTTACCTCTGACGGGCATGCCTGCTGCAGCCCTGTTGCTCTCTGTCAGAAGCTCATGAGACCTGAAACTCTGATTAAGGATCCAAACATCACCCACAGCGACAGCAGCAGCGTGTGTCTCCTCTCTGCATCCCTTCAACTGTCCCGGTTGAACCTCTCCTCCTCCGGATCCGAGAGTGTGTCTCCCTCCGAGCGGAAGGTGGAAATACGGCTTCCAGCCAGTGTGTGTGTGTGTGTGTGTGTGTGTGTGTCAGGGTGTTAATAATGTTTATCATCCACAGTGTTCAGTTAACGTCAGTTTATCTGCGACCGAAGCTGACAGATTTTATCCTCACTGGCTTCAGGACAAAGTTTAACTGACCTGCTGCAGCGTTGTGGCCGCAGAGCGCCCCCTGGTGGCTGAACTAACTTTCTCTCCAAACTCTCAAACACAGTGTTTGTAGGCTACATTGATCACATGCGGGTTTGCTGTTGCTACTGGAGCTCGCTGTGATGAAACAAACGTCCCCTTAAAAGCTTAAAATACACTAATGGAGTTTGGAGCATCAGCAACAATTAGGGTTTATATTGGTCTGTTAAGGATCAAATTCCCCTTAAGATTAATTATTGAATACTATTTCATGTTAGACTTAATATGAAACATTTGTATGAAACATTGCGTGTGACTTTTCCATTGGGATTAATAAAGTATCTATTTATCTATCTACTGGGGTTTTTGATGCACCCACATACTTATACACATACAGATTTTGTCTTGTGAGAAACAATATTTCAGTCAGCTTAACATATAATTGAAAACCATTTTTAAAATCAAAAGCAGCACATACTCTCGAAATACTTAAAATACTATTAAAAATTTAAAATAATTGTTTTTAGCATCACCCGCAGCAATGTAACACTTATTCACCATAAGAATATCATAGTCTTAATCTACAGTATCTGCATATCCCACCATGAAAATGTTGACTTATAACCTTTTAAATGTCTTAAAAAGAAAGGAAAATCATCTTCAGTTTATGTTAATTAGAACCTTTCTTGGGCCATAATGACTTCAGCTGTTTTTTAAATGTATGACCAATAGATGGCAGTATTAACCAGCGCTCAACAAGCTCAAAACATACCCTAATATAAGCATAGATTTACACTCCAACAACACAAGCTGAAATGACAAGTTGCCAAACATTCACTGATTCTAGCTTTTTAAAATGTGAGTATCAGCTACTTTTCTTTGTCACATATAATAATAAAATACACGTCTTTGGGTTTTGGACAAATATTCTGTCAAGACAAGAAATTTGAAGACGTCATCTTGGGCTCTGGGAAATTAAAACGAGCATTTTTCACAGTTTTTTCAGGAAATAAATGGGAGATTCATCGATAATGAAAGTAAGCGGCCGTAAAACTAACAAACACAAACATATACAAACAGATTTTTTATTTAGGTATAAAAGACAGGTGCATTTTTATACAGTCTATATACACTGTTCAATGACAATAATAAGAAATCTCTGAATTGCTACAAAATCAGTGTAAACATTTTCTGGTTGGTCATTTTCTTAAAGTCTCTGTGATGAGACAGAAAAGAGTGCAGAGAACTTATTGTAAACAATGCACACCTCCCTCTCGCTGAATATAACACTGATAGAAACTATACAAAAACACGTAAAGGCACTGTGCTGAAGCAACAGAAGAAACAATATAAAAAAAAGGAGATTATGCTACTGTCTTGATCGTTGTTAGATTACACATATTGAAACATATTCGTTGGCACTTCTCAGTCCATGACAGACAAATCATAGACGATACATTTTAGTGCAGCTTTTTTTGTTTGTTTTGTGTGTCAGTTTATTAGGAGTTACCAGGAGTCATCCACATGGATCCACTCTGTAGCACAGACTGTATGTATACTATATTTATATACAGTCATTCAGACACTTGGTGGCAGCACTGCTACAGTTTACTGTACGCGCCACTCTGCTGCAGTTCCCTCTTGTGCAGCTGAACTCCAGCAAAACGTAAATTAAACAAGCAGTTGGGGGTTTCTCGATGACGCTTTGGTTACAAGGTAATTTGGCTGCTGATAAACACACGCTACAACCTTAAAGGCATAGTTTGACATTTGGGGAAATACACTAATTTGTTTTCTTGCAGAGTTAGATGAGAAACCACGCCATGTCACGCCAGTTTTAGCCTCTTTGCACTGGTTACCAATTTCTTTTAGAGTTCATTAAAAAAAAATTACTTACAAGGTATTACAGTACAGCACTGAACTTTTAACTCCTTACTGTCCCAAAAGGCCTCTTAGATCTGCTGGGTTCGGTCTTGGTCGGGGTTTCAGAGTCCACGCTAAGGTCAAGGGGTGATCAAGCTTTTGCTGTACTGGCACCTTGGCTCTTATATTCGGTCTCAGCTTTTAAATCCTTCATCTGACAACTAGACTTATTGGTTTGCATAATACAGATATGTTGTGTTAGATTTTACGAACGGTTTATTTACCTTATGGATGATTTTCTGTGTAACTGTCTTTTAAGCTGTTGGTTTTCTATGTTTGTGACTGTATTTTGCTGTTGTTTTTATATCCGTGCTTGTCTTTTTATGCTGTCTCCTTGCACGGGAAAGCACTCTGCTTGAAAAGTGCTATACAAAAACAAAATTCGTACTATTATTATTGTCATGTCTGTACGATAAATATGAAGCTACAGCGAGCAGCCGACTAGTTTAGCTTAGTATAAAGACTGGAAACTGGGGGAAACAGCTAGCCTGGCTATGTCCAAACACACCAGCACCTCTAAAGTTAAATAATTAACAAGTTATATCTTGTTCGTTTAATCCGTACAAAAAACAAAGTGTAAGAATGACATTTTGTGGTTTCACGGGTCGTTATGTGCTGGACTATTTCTTGGCCGGGTGCAGTGATTTCCTCATCACGGTCAAGAAATAGTCCACAAGAAATTGTACAAATTAGACAAATGAGATTAAACGTGTTAACTGAGCTTTAGAGTTACTGGTAGGTGGATTTTGTTACGTTTAGACAGAGCCAGGCTAGCTGTTTCCAGTATTTGTGCTAAGCTAACTGTCTCATGGCTGTAGCTACATTTTAAGTGTACAGACATGAGAGTGGTATCGACCTTCTCATCGAACTCTCGGCAAGAAAACAATGAGCCTATCTAACTATTCCTTGGACTACTAAATGCAGCTCGTCATCCATTATAACATAATGGTTCCCAGCCTTTTTGGCTTGTGACACCTTAAAATGAAGCTACTTGCGACCCCTAGTCACACTCTTGGATATGTCTGTGATGAAGTGTTGCTCTCTTCTAATGTCCTCAGATGATTTGATTTGATTTACGGCCCAAAGAAGAAAAAATCATCCGATATTTCATACCAAGAAAAACAACAAAAGTCAAAAAAAGATGAGTACAATTTGTGGCGCAGAACTGTGTCGTTTTGTTCTTTGGCATCTTCTTAATCATCTGTCCACCCCAACAGATTTATTTATCGACTCTAGGCTGGGAACCACTACATTTTAAGAGCCCATTCTGACAAAAATCGTTGTTTTGACATTTCCTGGAGGCGAAGCTGCTGTGGAGGCAGAATTAACCAGCCACCTCACTTTCCAATAGATCAAACTAGCAAATAAAGCTCATAGCTCATTCCATCCAGATCACAAATGCTGTGTTCATCTCTGAATAAAAAAGTCACTGCTATTTACACCAAATTTCCTCTTTGGCCGTTCATGTTTGCCAGTTTGCCCGCAGCTCTGCCTCTAGTCAATCTTGCACTTTTGTTTGTACCGTTAAAATTCAACTTCAGCTATGAATATACATTTTATTGTTGTTGTGATTGTCTGCTGCCACACCTCATGCATGCTGAAGTTTGTCCTTAGGAAAACAAAGAGATTCTGATTCAGTTTTTTTGGTTCTGAGTGACCATCATGAGTCCAGGTAGATGGAGTAGATCTGGTTGAGGCAGCGGTCGACGCCCCCTGCCTGGAAGAGGAAGCTGTCGTCTGAGCAGGGAGACATGGAGTAACCACCCGCCGCCTGGCCCTGCAGGTCCTGCAACATGTCAAACCCTGAGAGGAGGAAAACAGAATATTTATTTTATTTTTTTTCACAGTAGCTCCTTTCTTTTCATGTGAAGGAGAGTGGGCCTGCTGTTATTTTAATAATTCATCTTTAATCATCATAATCAGTTAGCAACCTTGTGTTTCCAGAAGGGTTGCCCAATCAATGACATTAGTTTCAGTTAAAAACAACAGTGAATAACAGAAACAGTCAGACAGTACAACTCAGAAGCCATTAACACCAAACCCTCATGAAGCAAAGTAAGCAGATAAGAGAGGAATCCCCCAGCAGACCAGACTTATACAGATCCTATAACATCCAACGCAGGGTTAAAGCCAGTCCAGTTAAGAAAATGTACGGTGGAAGTTTAACAGGCCAATGTTAATAGAAGCAAAGTTCCTCCAGCTAGCTCACGTAGTTCTTAAAGGCCGGGTTATGCTGGAAAATAACTAGTTTGTACGACGTGTTGTCCGACCATGTTGGAAATCAAAAGTGTTTACAGTTGTTCCATACGGCCGCACTCGAAGGCGGAGTGACAAGCCAGTTGTCATAGAAAGGGGGGAGATAATGCAATAATCGCTCATAGTGTTGCGCTCGGCTGTTCACATGAAAAATGACAGAAAAAGTTGTGTCAATAATGAAAAAAGAGCGCTACAAGTTCAAACCCTGGCTCCTTTCTCACCTGCGGAAAGTTACAGCAATTGTTGGACACAGCCCCCCCAATTCCAAAAGGTGTGGTGGGAGGGGGTTTCTGACGCTCTTCGACCATCCAACCAGCACTTTGACTGGAGCATATGGACGCCTTTACTCTGCTTTATTGCTGTCTTACCTGTAGAGCTAGAGGCGGAGGGGTTTGTGAAGTAACTGGCGGGTTCGAAACCTCCATCACTGACTGTTTGAACCACCTTTCCTTCTCCATACAGACATCCTTGGAGAACCACAGAGGAAATGATGAATGTCAAGAACACCAAAAACTATACGTCATACTGATACAGTGAGGCTGCTGATGTCGACACATGTTCAGTGATCACCGTCAGTACCTTGCTGCTGTGAGAATACTTGTTGGTGGCTGTAGGTTTTGTGGTATCCCTGCAGCTGGACGTCCGCTCTGTCTGATGAGGAGCTCACTGGGCTGACGTCAGCGGACATGAACAACGATGTTGGCCTGTTCCTGTTGCCAATACAAGCCCAGGTAGCTGAATTACTCAGTTCCCCAACATGAACATTTATGTGAGTAATTAATATGATATATATAACCATGATGAACATTTAAACTTGATTCATGTATGTTTTATTCATAAATTCTGTTGCTTCAAACATTACAGGAATAGATAGACAGATTTAGATGAGAAGGAATGGATTAACGTAAACTGCAAACAACTAGCTTAGTTAGTAGTAAGCGTTACTTACAAGGCCAGCAGTATTTCATACTACTATTTTGTGACTTTACAGGTTATGATAAAAAAGCGCCGTTCTGCACATCCATTGTGCAGTATTTCCCCAGTGTGAGAACCGGTATGCTAACGTTAGCAGCTCCTTCTTGGATTGGGTTTGCACCACCACAACCCCAGTCTTCATCCGTACAGTTATGAGGGTGTACTATTCCCTTAAACGCAATGTAAGACCAAACAAGAACATATTAAAACTTCAGACTGACAGATTTGGTAGTTTAACTTTCAAAGAAACAGTCTTTTTTTTAAGGCAGATGAAAGACAATGAAAGCTCAGACGATTGATATGTGACTGACACAACCCAGTTGCATTTTTATAATAATGCCTTAGTTTTTTTACTTTCTTCCAGTTGACTTGAACTTCACTCCAGTTGAACTGTTTAAGGTTTTAAAGAGATTACTTCAGTGTTTCTTAAGCCTTATCAACCTCACCACAGATTTCTGAGCTCCACCGCTGAGCCAAGAACACTTACGCTAAAATGATGTTGGTGTCATAATAAAACTGTTACTAATGTGACAGTTGACCAGAAAATCGTACAATTTCAGACCAACAACAATTTAAATGAAATATAGTATTATCACATAGGCAGCCTGGGACTCACTTTTTCTTTTTACTTCACTATATTTTCCAGTCACTTTTCTTTCTTTTAGAGTAATTTCTATAAATTAGTTTTCATTCACTTTAATTAATTATATAATTAATTTTAGAGGTAAATCATTAATCTTAGAATAGGGCTCAATTTAAACTAAGCAACAGGTTTGACTTTTTTTTTTAAAATGTACTATTATTTAAAACTTAACTTAAAAACTTTCACTAAAGTTAAATACAAATCTCCGATCAAATCAAACTGAGACCCAGAAGTATTTTGCAGTCATTTATGCTGATAGCCATTATCTGGCAGTGTGGCAGCAGCTGTGTTATCGGACACGAACGTGTAAATACTTAAACTCGTGTACAAACAGCACAGTTTATATAAGGATGTGCTTCCACATCGAGGGGGGGGATAATGTAAACGGGCTCTGTGTGGAGCTGTATCCATCGCTACGCTGCAAGAATGCGCTGACTGTGCACAAACACTCTGACTCAACATGGAAACGGATGAGTCAGTGGAGCCAAGTCGACAAGAAGAAAGAAAGGCAGCCGAATAATCTCTCCAAGGAGATATGCTGCTGAAAACCCCCCAATATGGTATGTGAACCCCCCACCTCCTCCTCCTCCTTCAAAGAGCTCGCTCTCAGCATTTCATGTGGCCTGAGAACTCTCCTGGATGATGTACTATAGCACATTGGTCCCCAGAGAGCCAAATGGCCTTGGTTTGTGCTGGAAGGGTTTTAGAGAGCTTCATAAACAAGCCAGGCCTTGTCAGAGATACTGATGGCTGCCGGCCCAAACGCCTCCTATATTCGTATCCGACCAGCTATAAAAAAAGGAAATGTTTGGAGATTTCTTTACATATCTATCATCTATCATCCCCAGGTCTCTTTATTACCCATTTCCCATGTCAAATGCTATTACATTTAATTTAACAGTCTCTGCTTTCAGTGGAGAAATACAATAAACGCCAAAATTAATCAGAAGGACTTTTTGAAACCCAAACTGATATAACTTACAGATGGCTGTGGCTTCCCAAGGTAATAAAGACCAGGCTTTGTATAAGATTATGTAAACAAAGTGGGCTTTGATATAGTACGACTGTTGAAATGAATGTGCCGCGATGACTGCGAGCCCCAAGAATTCAACACGTCTCTCGGATTCCCCTCGGTGGCCCCAGAACCATCAGAGCTGACCCTAACTATAAACAACGCCGTCTGTTCCACGGCTTACATTCTTGCGACGCTGCAACAACATAGCTGAGATGTCTGAGCCGTGCAGTGCGCAGCCCAGCTGGTTTGATCTGTCGTTTTGTGGCCAGTGTGCCCAAACTTCCCAGATGCATGAGCTTAACTAAGAGCCCACACCTGAGGGAGCGGCTGTCAGCACGACCTCAGGAAACTGTTTCTCTGATCATATTTTACCGGCTAAACCCCTTCATTGCTCACTTTTCTTTTTCTTCTTTCTAACTAACTACAGCCAGCTGCCCTCCTTATATCTGGAATGAGAAGAATCCTGCTTGCAGAATTTAAGTGCTTATGTTTATATGCACATTATACTGCATGCAACCCTGCTTTAATCCATGACTGCATTTAAATAGCAGCCCACTGGGACTGGATCAGAGGAGGGGGATGAGTAGGTTTACCAAAGGTGCCAGCTTGTGCACGCTAAACTGATCTGTTTTCAGTTTTGGCAGAGGAAAGACGCTGGAGTACTTGTGCAATATAGATTTACTGGATCACAGAGGAGCATGCTGAATGTATGTAACACAGATGGAGATTTAATGTGATCTAAGCGCTACCAATCAAGTACTTAGAGAAACTAGAGTACACTTATTGCATGTTAGAGATACAGCAAATACAAAAAATGTGTAGACATGTCAAACATTTCAGTTAAACTGGCTATTTGGATCCGATGTCACTCTGAGCTTCTGCAAAGTAAACTTCATTACTTGTATAATAGCGTTTCTGTGCGAGAGCCATCCTGGTTAGTGCGCCTGTATCTGATGGACACGCTGCTCAAAAGAGCCAATCCAGCTCTCCACCAGCCCCCCTCGACCGCAAAACACACAAACATTGAACATCACAAATACTCGCTGATGGACAAGCCTTAGCGCAGGCCTCTGAATCCCTCAAGTATTAAATAATTAAAAGAAGTCGAAATGGCTCGTCTCAGCCAGAGTAAATACGCGCCTGGCTATGAGGTCAGAGCTTGATGCCGGCTGTGCCGTGAAGCAAAGATAATTTACTTTCACGTGTTTAACGTCTCGCTAAGTCATTTGGGGGAAAAACAAGTGCTTGTCTGGTATTGGCTTTGGCAGGCCGACGTGTACTTCGGGCACCAGTGGGATTCTATGACATCCTCAGTCTCTATAAAGAGACGTCAATGGACAGATTGTGCATAGCTTCATGGAAGCTGTGGCTGCAAACTTGGAGGAGATGGAGGCTGAGAGATGCTGCATTTAGGCAAGTACAGTTATATGTCCTAAAACACACAGACACCCAAACTCTTATCTGAACATCAAATTAAATTACTTGTGGTTTACTAAAATATTACTTCACACTTTAAGTTGTTTAGTTCTACACCTAATGATCTTCTCAAGCCAAGAAATCCAGGTGAAATCCTGCTACAGGTGATGCATTTTTATGAAGTTGGGTGTTTATAATGTTTATTATTAGTATATATTTTTAAATCAAGGATATCCATCACCATAATTCATTTTGCGCCAACTTTTGAGGATTTTCAAGGCCTGTTTGAGGTCAGCACACATACATTAAACTACATTATAATGCAGCTTTATTACCAACACCAAACACTTCAGAAAGGAAAAATCTCAACACCTCTGTTAAGACCTGAAGCCCATTTGAAAACAACTCGTGGAAATACTGGACAATTTCATGTGAAACTATGTGCATTATATGTGAAGATTTTATATCATTTATTAAACCACAAAAATGTTATTTTGGCCCTTATCAGCTCTCTTTTATTGGACAGACTGCCTTTGTTGTTACTGTTGTGCCAATAAAAGTTAGTTTACCGGCATTCTTCAGTGACCAATGATTTGACGCCATATTGTCCAGAAACTGCTGCTCTGGAGGCTGTCAGCTGTATCTTTTTAGTCTCACTTCTACTTTTGTACTGGGCCAGACAAACTTTGTCTCAGTTTACAGTACACATAAGTTCTGCGGCCTCCAAGTACCCAATCAGTGCAACCGCAAAGCCATAACTCCATCTCTGGTGATAATGTCTCTGGTTTATTCAAGAATGCATAAGCTCACATCTCTCTCCCTGTTTCTGGACATGTGCTTTCCAGACAAGAGAGGCGAAGCAAAGTGACTGTGAAATATTCACATCAAAACAGCGTTCATGTATGTGAGGTTAAAACACAATTTCTGGATTTGAAATAAGAGGAACTGCTCTGAAGTGTTGAGCAGTTCAAAAATGTTTTAACACATACGACATGTGTAAGCAGTGCAAATAATGCAGTGCATTAAGAACCAATATCACATGCTGAGAGGAGCAGAAAACTGTGGTCAGTTTTCACTATTTTTATCTTTAGTAGAAAATAGCTCAGCATGAAAACTGCCAAATGCAAACGAAATCCCATTCAGCTCCATTGTACTGGGTTGGCAGCAAAAGTCCCTGCAGCAGATAACTCAAAACCTTGCCAGACACCACCAGGGGTAAGTGGGAAAATATGGGGTTTTTTGTGATTTGGACTAAGTTTGCCCCTGAGTACATCATTAAGTAAAGTACCCTGTTTTCCAAGAAATAAAAGCAATCTAATTTTAAAAATATGACAGTGAGAAAATAAAACAATACTTTTTTGACATTAATGGTTTACTCTAACTCATGATATGAAAGGTAATTTTTCTTAATGGTGACTTCGCTCTATGAAACAATAAAACAAGTGCAAAAGCCTGAACAGAAATAAAAAATGGGGAAAATAAACAACTGTAACAAGTACTGTTGAGCTGCTCATGAGCAAGGTACTTAACATCCAACAGCCAGCTATAAAAAAGCTGGACAGATTCAAGGAGTTAATGTGTGTAACCGCAACATTGCTGAAGAAGCCCATCATGTGTTTACAGCCATTTTTCCCCTGCATGACTAAATAAATTATTGCCTTTTGGGATGCAACACATTTAACTTAATTGATCTACTTGCATTGATCTTACACTCACCCCTCTCTCATGCTCCCTGGGCTTGTTAGCGAAGATATTGGGCTGTTGGCGTCAAAGTTTCCCTCCAGGCCTTGATACCTGGAGCAGGTATCTGCTGATGGGGGGAGAAACTCCGAATTCCCCCTGTTGAGGACGGTGCTGTTTGAGTACACACCTAAAAGAGAGACATGGATTTATTAAAGGATTACTTAACTGAAAATCTATACTTTGAGTATCCACCACATGTAGGTTAGAAAGGCAGCTTTGAAAAGTTTCTAGGTAGCTCGGTTACAATGGAGTCCAACAGCAACCCAGTTTCTAAAAACTGTATCAGAATATGCATAGAAACATCCGAAACTGCTACTGCAGCATATTATACTCTTACGCTGTCTGTCTTTATGCTTAGTATGTTCCAAACACTCAAATATTCACCAAAATATGACTAAATACATACATATACAGTTAGCTGATTATGTTGTTAGCTACCAGCTTAAGCAAGCTAGGGCTTCGATTTATATGTCAATCTTACTTTTTAGTATATATCACATCAGAAGATAGTTAAAAATGTCCATCAAAATGTCCCAAACGCCAAGGCGACGTCTTCAAATTGCTTGTTTTGTCTAACCAACAATCCAAAACCTCAAAATAATTTACAGTGATATAAAAAGGCCAACTGAACTAGCAAGAAACAGAAGCTATATTTAACCATATTTTAGCTTATTTTGGCAAAAATACAAGTATTTTAAACATGCTGGGCATACACATGGGCAGAGGTGAAGTGGACAATGTTGTTGAGAGTGGTTTGAAAAGTTTCTATGGACATTTTAATATTTTTTTTCACAGTAAAACTGGGTCGTCACAGAAATCCTTTGTAATAGTTCAAATCCAAGCCGACGACAGCTGCCGTTCCCTGCGAAGGAGCAAGCTACAAACTTTTCAGAGACACCTTTCAAGCCCACAGGGGTTAAGTGTTTGATTCCAAGACAAAGTTTTTTGGTGGTGGTCATTTAAAGCTGTAACACAAATACCTGCTCGCCATCAGCGGGGCTCAACACTTGGCTTTGAATCTGAGTTTAAGGGCAGCTGATGATGATGGCATATGTCACCATAAATCCAGCATACATACAGTAATGTATATATACAGGTGTATATATATATATATATATATAAAAAAAAATATATATATATATATATATATATATATATAAATAAAACAGTCAGAAAGTTGGTTTCAGGCTTTAACATTTGGCCATTTCTGATAAGGAGAAAAGTCCTCTTGGGACATTTTCAAAATTAAACACTGACATGCTTGTTTCACCCTGAATAAACATAGCTGGTAGTGTGCCGTTTGAGGCTTTCCCCTCAAAGTCTTCTGGGTAAAACTGCAAGTAGTCTGAAGTAATAGACATGGACAGCTCTCCTGGACACTCTCCCCTCTCTTTTGCCAACTGAGCCTCAGTGTACCTGACAGCTTCTTGATCCCGGTTCAGCCATTGAAAGGGAAAGAAAAAGAGTTGGCTGGAAAACCGGTTTGGAGAAGCTGAAGGACGGGCGGGGAGGAGGCCAACTTGCCCGCAGTCAGTGCCCGGTAATTGGACAAGGTAAACACTGGCATGATGAGCTATCATCGAAGGAATGGGTGAAGAGGGAGAGGAAAAGGAGCAAATGAGGCCATGGGAGAAAATGAAAGAGACAGCTTAACAGCCCAGGTGTTTGGGCAATTACCCTTTTCTTTGTTTTTACTAATTTCCAGAGAGGTGTTGGAGGCTAAACGCAGACCTACATTGCTTTTGCTACCGTTTCATCTGTGCATACCTGTGAAGTCATCTAAGCTCGGTAAAGGTGAGCCGTTTCCCTGGTGGGAAGAGGCAGAGCTGTGGAGATGCTGCCTCGCCAGACAATCACTCAAAATGTCAGATTCCAGCATTGTGTGCACATGAACCTGTCAAACACACAAAATACAGATGTTCATATAGATAGGTCATGATAAAAGTATAGTGTAGTACATCTGGAATTATGTTTTCACGTTGGTGAGCATGTGCGGTTGCCTGCCTGCATGTAGGGTATGTGAGTAATTATGTTAAAGCTGCAGCTTAGTTGTCTTCCAATTGTGTTTTGCTGTTGGGCAATACAACTCCCATGGAGCTCAACTTTGAAAGGATTCTCTTTTGATTACATACAGTAGATCAATTGAAAACACAGTGATGTTTCTGCAGGCAGTTTTCTACTGTTCATTTTTCAAAGAAATTACGCTTGAACCAGATGCTTGGTTCTTGTTTCATGTTGCGATCCAGCTTCCCGAGGTACAAAATCCAAAAATCTTGTTAGAACATTTTGGAATAAGATTGCCTAACAAAGTTAAGGCAAGGCAATTTACTTTATTATCCAGCGTTAACAGAGCATCCCCCAGGACTTTCCAAAACAATGAATCGACAGCTCCAGGACTCGGAAGAAGCTCGCGAAGGACACCCAGGAACCACAAAAGAGGCATGAATAATCAGCGAAAAATGTTGTCCCAAACCAGTGTTTATGAAGATACAAACTTCAATAGCTGTGACACATCAGCTCGAAGAAATGAATAACTGTAAGGAGTTTATGAAGTGCATGTGTAATATTTCAAAGTCCTATTTAGCCCCACAGGGTTCACTGTAGCGCAGGGCGTGTTAGCCATGTCACAACTTACAAGCACACGTGGTTCTGTTTAAACCAAACAAGGCATGGGAATACACACAAAGCCCCAGTGTCACTCACGGTCCATAGAAAACAAACAAGGCCCAGATAACGCCGAACAATAGGCTCCCTATTCTGACTTCCAGGGAGTGTGTGTAATACTTTGTTTTGTTGTATTTCATCCTACTGAATCATAAACATGCTTACTCTCTCCTCCTCCTGCTGCTCTCCATCTCTTTCTCTCAGAAACAAGGGTTCTTCATGCAGAGACAAGGTGCTACCTAGAACCTCTGAGAAACCCTTTTCTGTTAAAGAGGTTCTTTGAAAGGTCAGAACCATTTCACTCCTTATCATTAAACTTAATTCTAAAAGGGAGAACTAACTTCCCTACTGTCTCAATTTACATAAAATGTTGTTGATCTTCTTCTCTTCTTTACTCCTGACTTTTGCTCTAGTCTACACACAATCGGGCTCTCTGTCATTTTCTTTTAAAATACTCTCATAAAATACTGTGTGTTCTTCAAGAAAGTCTGGCAAACTTTCATCTGTGATATCCAATACATTTCTGTCCTTCCAGCTCTAATTAGCTGATGTTTGAGCGTCATTGTTTCTCACTTTGTGTGTGCTGTGGTCCGCACATTTATCTAATTATTGAATTAAATTCTCTTTATTTCCACCATGCACAACTCTATCTGTCAGTAAATAACACTGCTTCTCAATCTAAAACAGTTTGGGAAATTAACACTGAAGCTGACTATATTTTATACCTTTATAAAAAAAATATCTTAGAATTTGACCATTTTATGTCAAATTTTATGTCGAATGTTATTCGTGTCATGGCAGAAAAGCTTCTGAAACAGTATTTAAAACAGATCCTAAAAATGCACTGAGACTATTGTGACTATGTAATCACAATGCCCCTGGTTTGAGTCCACCTGTGTACCTTTGTTTTATGTCACTCTCCACTGTCCCCAGTTCAATAAAAGCTTGAAAAATGCCCCTAAAAGTAAAAGTAATAACTTAAAAAAAGAAAATACTTCATATGAACCCCCTTTGCTATATTTGTTATTTATAGCTACTTCTTATAAAACTTCTACTTCTGCTGTTCCACCACATGTAATATAAAATAATCTAGCTTTAGAGACACAGGAGATGTTTGTTTCTAATGCTGGTGACCATATAAGTAATCATATTCTACTCTCTATGTAAAAACATAATTTGCTGTCGTTACCTTGACCTCCCTCTCCTGAAGGCCTTTGGCTGAATGAGCTTTGACGTGCTTTCGTAGCGAGCTGGGATCGGTGTAGCGTTTGGTGCATCCTGGGATCTGACAGGCGTACGGCTTCTGTGAACAAACCACGACAAGAAGAGGTGAGAAAAGTGAGAAAGGAGAGAAAACTATGAGGGAAATACTGTAGCGTACTCTGAAGTGTGTGGACATGACACTTGCTCTATGTATCCCTCCATGGATACTTGCACTAACACTGTTATATATACACATGACCCCCCAAACTGGACATTTACGGTTACATTCTCTGTTTTACGTGCTATAAAACAAGATTGACAAGAAGGAAAACATGCCACCAAACAACAAAACAGACCCTGAAATACACAACACATCCACGGTGTTTGTTTTTATTTTATTTTTTCAAGAATGTTTATTAATTTATGGTATTTTGGGTTCATGTTTAACAAAATGGTACACACAAAACCCTCTATTATATAGTCTATCCTCAAACTGTATACTTTCTATCAAGACTCACACATAACATTCAGCACATGATATGGCTTATTCAGGCACACTGGATATGAGGTCAAACACAAAATATGTGCTTACAAATAATAGTTTAGTTGAGTCACGTCCAGATGGTTTACAGGCGTGATTCTGTGTACAGTAGTCCTGTGTATTATACACACAAACATTTAGGATAAGTGCTGTAAATGCGGTTACTTAGTGTGACAACTACACTAACAGAAAAAGGAAGGACATGTAGATTATGTCAACATTTTATTCAACGTACTCCTTAACTGAAAATGGAGTATATTTACCTTTCGTCTGCAGGCTTAAGGAGAGGAAGAGAGAGAAGAGTTAAGAGGAACAGTAGATATACGTCCTCCTGTTCAGCCATAAATCTGTTTATACATGAGGTAAATTTAGATCATCGTCTACCTGCAATCAGTATATAAATTAAAGATTTATTTATTTCAGCAGGTGATTTCTAGGTGGAATAAACCTTTCGTAGCAAAGGTTTGTGACTCAAAAATGTATGCATCGATTAAAGCGACAGGCAAAAGAGTTTCTTCACCAGGTAAAATAAGTCTGCAGTCAATCAAGTCATTTCAAAATAAAATACTTTATTATAAACATCAAGCAACCGGCTTTCAAATGTGGTTATATTGTAAACAGAACATTTCTTGGGGGGAAAACCATTAAGTTCTTACACACAGACGTTTTTCCACCATTAAGAGTTTAGTAAGTTTCTGCTCTTGATTTACTGAGGAGGTGTCGCCTGTATTTCACAATTTTATCAAAGTTTAGATGAGTAAATGAGCCCATTTCCATGAATCTAATTCCTTACAGATTTTTTTTTCCTTTTTCATTGCTGAGTGTTTAAGCAGGTGGAGTGAATTAAGTTTTCATGAAAACACATGTACAGTGTTTAGTTGAATCTTGTAGGTTTATGTACCAGAATCTGAGCATTGCGAGTAAAAAATAATGAGCTACATCGTTCTTACAGCAATGCAGAAGATTTAAGCCGAATATTTTAACACTAATTATCAAGAACCAACTAACACACTGTTTATTAAATCAAGAGCTCTAACGTTCAGAGACTGGGCAGGTTTTAAAACAGCTCAAATCATGTATAAAGTCAAAAAGAAATAACTACCAAAGTAGTATCCAAAAGTTGTTTAAAATAAGAGAAGGTCAGTATGATTTGTGAGGAATATGCATGTTCAAGAAAAAAAGGGTCGGAACTAGTTTAAAGAAAAATCACTGTATTTCTGTTAAAGGGGTGAATTTAGGGAACAGCTGTAGTGAGGAACTGAAAATGTTTAGTACACTTTGTTTAACAATAACTGAATGTACAAATGTATGATCAGAATGGCATGTTGGCTTTAGTATAGTAGTGATAGTATAACATTTTGTCTAATGTTGTTAACAAATACATTTCAAATTTGAGACGCGCAATTACTCTAACATAGATCTGGCATCAGAGCGAGTGCTCCTCTGTAGTGCGCAGCGTTACATGCTTGCAAAAAATTGGGCAATATCTTCTTCTTATGAAACTGTTTCTGAACAATATTCCCTGGGAGGTGAGCTCAGAGCCTCCTGAGTCTAAAAGTGAAATGATAGCATGTCAGCTGCTAAAGTTAGGATATAAATGAATGAACATACATGTCAGTGTGCTATGATGTGTGTCAAAATTATACAAATACATAAATGGACAAGGCTTAAACAAAGCTTTCCTGTCCGACTGAAATGCATTAACTTACCAAAGTGACAAAGAAGTCAAAGCTAAACAGAAAAGAGCAAAATCCAGTGCTTCATTTGCCGTTTTGATTGGTCACTTATCATTTCCCCATTGATCGGTCTTGATCGGTATTGATCCGCTAACTCTTTATCTAGAAAATCCTTGCTGTCTTGAAAACGCATTAAATGCACACTAGCTAACAAATCATGCAGAAACTGGTTTGAGGTGGCAGCTAATAAAAAAATGATAAAAAAAACCCAAAACAAGCAAAAGTTTCAGGTTATTTGAGCTGCAAATTTTAGTTGAGACACGTCTGCATGAGACTGACCTCATTTTGGAAACAAATCTTTCATAACACACTGTCATTTATAACATTAGTAACACAATACAAGTTATTTAGGTTTGACTAAATAACTTGTATTGACACCAGTCTTTTCCTGGCCGGTTGTTATATTATATTCAGCAATTATTTACATTCATTTCTCCACTGGGCCTCCATGATGGCGCCAGATGTGTCTGATTCTTGATTTGACTGCGAAACCGCTATTAGCCAGCGTGGAAACCTCAAAAAGGAGAAAATAACTTTCTCCCCTTGTTGTAATAACACTGGGGTGCAACGTACAGCTCCATCTCACCCGTGTAAGAAGAGATCTGATTTGCAGGATTACTGCTAAGTCCTCATCGCTTGTCAGCAGGAGTAAAAATAACTGTGGTCTGTAAAATAAATCCACAGCAGGTATGTAGTTTCACAATCCTAAAGAATGTTCAGACTGTATATCAGGCAACTATGCAGAAAGCGGAGGAAAGACCGGAGGCACTTTAAATTAAAGGGATTTTATGAGTGTTTAGTGCATCGCACATACCCCTCATTACCTAGCAAATAAATATCAGAAAGAAATCTGTTTATTTAAAGCCTACAGGAGAGTGAGGTTTTATACGCTCATATACAAGTCATTTCAGACGTGGAATACATTGCAGGCTTCATCTGTTTGTTAAAGCGATGGCTTTTTGTCATTTAGACATAGACGACCTTTACGTAAACGTTCCTAGTGACTTTATGCAGATAGAAACAGGGATGGAAGAAGTATTCAGACCCTTTAGCACTGCTATAACATTGTCGGACTTACTAAGGGCAGGATCAAAATCGATGCAACAGAACCAGAGATATAGTCTTCCTATCGCTCTTCCTTGTCAAAACCTGGCGCCTACATTACCCACAATGCAACACAATCGCCGACAGTTCAGTTGGAGATTCGGGGTGTGTTGTGCTAGTAGTGGCTAATGTAGCCTGGAGCAGCCAGCCTCAAGCAGAGATGAGGAGTTGGATACAGAGGTCTGGTAAACTCACTTCTTTTTAACTCCACACCCCCTGATTTATTTTCATTTTCAAACTTGTAGTCTTCAGCCCCAAGCGACATCGCCTCATCAATCCTTTTCACATACACAGTAGTACTCCCCAAGGCCCGTAAACAGACTCTGATGTGTAAAATCCATGGAGTTCCCCTTTAAGTAAAAGCAGCAATACCACAATGTAAAAATACTCCATTATAAGAAAAAAATCCTACATTCAAAAATTCACTTTTTAAAAATGTTGATATTTTCTTTCTCTCTCTGTATTTTGGAGATATGCCTGAAGGTTTAAAGGATAGGTTCATACTTTTTCAAGATAAAACATTTGTTAGGTGCCCACATGAACATTAAAACAGGTTCCAGTTTAAGTGATGGGGGACAAAATCCACAGTCCTCGTTCTGTGCAATAAATACATTCAAAAAGTTGATCTGAAGGTGATATGAGGCTTCAGGAGTCTGAGTGAGATACATCAAGTGGATATCTTCCACAGTTACAGTCTTTTTAGAGCAAAATTCCCTCTTTTTGTTACTATCCTTCCACTATAGCTCAACATGGTAACACCGTACAGGGAAAACAAAGAGAATTTTATACTAAAAAGACTGAAACTGGAGTGATTACAGCAAGACCTGTTTTATGTTCATATGGGCTCCTGATTCTTGTTTTAAGACAGACTTGAAATTTTGTGAAACTATCCTTTAACTACAGAAGCGTTAACATCAAAATGTACCTAAAGTATCAAAAGTAAAATTACTCATTTAGGCCAAACAGCCACTTTCAGAGTGTTGCTGCTTGTTATTATATATATATATATATATTATAGGATTATAAGTAGATTAACATGTAAGAAACATTTAAATATTGTAGTAGGTTCAGGTGGACCTAATATTAACTACTTTATATAATGGTGGTGGGTTTATAACAATCCATCAAATTTTATAAGCTGATCATATGTTTTGTATGTAAAATCTAGACCTTCAAAGTAACTAATGACTATAGCTGTCAAATACATGTAATGGAGTAAAAAGTACATATTTGCCTCTGAAATGTAGTGAAGTAGAAGTATAAAGCACCATAAAATGGAAATACTCAAATAAAATACAAGAACTTAAGCACAGTACTTGAATAAATGTACTACTTTCCACCAGTGGAAGAGCCACAATACCGGCGCGATGTTTGGCACCTGGTGCACAAGAGGGAGAAATGGCAAGTTTAAAAGTTTGGATTTCAAGAAAGAACTCTTGTGTTTCTGTTTTCTCTCAGGCTGCATCAGTGGTGGATTTCATAACTTATTTTGCAGCTGAAGCCTTGATTTACGACCATCGCCCCCGTTTCTCTAAATCCCCTGATACATTTTCAGTTTCATCATTGAGATGGTAAATTCTGCTGCCTGTTTTCTAAAGTCTGACAGTCTTGACGAGGTGTCCTCTTTGCTCACATGCTTTATGGAAAGCTCTTTCCTTTCTTTTGACATTCATTCATCCATGCAGTTGGCATGAAACATACCTGCAAACTTGTTTTGAATGAAAAAAATGGCACACTCGTGAGTGAGAGTTTTTTATTTGGGTGAGGGGGGTGATGAATTAAAATTGAAAATACGAGGATTCCCCACTCCTTTCCCCCACCACGAATGGGAAAATACAGGCATAAACGAAACGAAATTGGCTCATTCGCAGTGTTTCATGGTTTATTAAATTGATTTTATTTTCTTTGTGCATTAAATATGTCAATTAAGTGATACAATTATTACAGTGGTCTTCAGCAGGCGAACAAGACGTGCAGTTAATCTCTCTCTGCATGTTTTGCTGTGTGCTACTGCAGTCTTTGAGGCATTCATCTCAGACTTGTGCCGTGTTGACGGAAGTGTTAGGCTACTAGGTCCAACCTACAGAAGTTTGATTGGATTTGACTTTAAAGTAAAAGTGAACGGGGGCTTATTCAGATACGAGACCAACATGTAAAATTGCCACAAAAATGACGTAACAGAGAGCGCGTCTGAAAGGTAGCTTTTTTGGGGGGGAGTTTCACTTTGACTAAGGATGGTGTGTGCAATAAAATAAGAAATTTATAATTAATAATATCACTCGTTTCATACTATACATAAACATGTGCTACAATGAGGTGCTTACAGACAGATGTAGTGTGGATGGCTGTGTGTGTTTCTCTGCTCTGACCGTGTCCAGATGTGTGCGCTGGTGTTTGGCCCGGTCGCTGGAGTTGCTGAAGGCCTTGAGGCAGCCGGGATGCTGGCAGATGTACGGTTTCTCTCCTGTGTGGCTCCTCAGGTGGATCTTCAGGTTCTCCAGACGTGAGAACGCCTTGGAGCAGCCCTCAAACTGACAAGGAGAAAAGAAACAGTCTCACTACAGCACGACACACCCACCGTTGGAAGCGATTGATAAATTATATTTTTAAAAAACGTTGAATATTTTCCTCAATGAAATTACTAGAGATCGAAAAATATTACCATACTATTGGTAAGTCTAGTGGAACCAGTTATACAGTAATGGTGGTTGGACGGCTGACCATGAACCAGTGGGGGCAGCCACTGTAGTTTAACCTGAGAAGATACAATGTAGATATTGTGGGAGAAAATCGTCACCAGGGCCAGATGTGTTCACATCTCCTACCACACGTTCTGTAATCAACACTGCAGAGTCTCCAAGGTCTGGTATATGATTTAGTAACAAACAAAGTACAATAAACCGATCTGGTCTCGAAAGCAACTGAAGCACAAAGCAGAAGCAAAAACCTATATACTAACTCTAACTCCTCCTGCAGAGTATCTGCTCTTTGCATGGGTGAGAGAGTAGGAGTTAAGGGCAGCTTAAAGGTAAGTTAGGTCAGGGCTAGAGAACGAACGGCATCACCTGTGAGAGGGCCCAATAGTTTTACGACAGACTGAAACCCACTGCAGGGCCTAGTGATTGATCAAAACATGAATTAGCATGAATGCTGGGCTTCCATAGGAATGCTCACCCAACTTTTGGCACATTTTACTGTGTATTGATGACTATTTTTGATATATATTTTCTATATAATGATAGACTAGGGACAAAATGTAACAAAGCAAAATGCAAGCCATTTCATTGGACCTTTCAGTAATTTAATAATTACTATTACTCAAAGATATACACCCTAGTTTTATCTCACTTCTGGCAACCAAAATTAAATTATCTTCTAATACAAATCCCTTCTGTACCTTTAATAAAGTATGTTGGCCTGTAACTAACACATAGTAAAATCACATTTTCACACTTCAGATGAGTGATGTGGAATAAGTATTAAAGAGGCAATATATCACAAATTCATACAGTTTAGGTTATTGAATCATAAATATCAGGTAATAGCCTTTTCCCAATAGCAAATTGGAACAAAACCGCACACACACACACACACACACACACACACACACACACACACACACACACCACGTTGTGGTGGGTTCCGGTAAAGGTTTCTGTTTCTGGACTCGAGCCAGACAAGAAGCAAATATCAGAGTCAGCAGGCAACACACTGCAGGCCGTAAAACAAAAGCTTTATAACTTCACAGAAACTGTGTCACATTCAATCTCAAATCTTATAATGACCAGTGTTTTTATTTCTGACATGCAAGTCAGAGATTAAATGGAAATATTTCTCAAGGTTTGATTGAAACCTGCTGGAGACATTTAGACGATCACAGGAGAGGATTGATACGCATTTGGTGCTTTAGTGAGTATTTTCGGCCCCCAAATTAATCGTCAAAATACGCCGTTTGTAACCGCCGTAACACTTCGAAGCGTTTTCTGATCTGACACCAGGACAGTAAGTAATTTGTCTGTGTCTTCCAAAACCGTCACATATCACTGTTAAAAAATAAATCTGTTTTATGAAGTGACAACGCTCTGGTTCAGGTTTGGTTAGGTTCAGGCACAAAAACGACTTGGGAAGGTTTAGGGAAAGATAATGGTTTGGGTTAAACTAAGCACTTAGTTAAGGCTAGAGGAAACATTGTGGTTTGGGTTCAGACGACCACTTTGTTAAGGTTTGGGGAGCTTCGTCATCATGGCTACGATAATTAACACTTGGTTAAGGTTAGCGGACGATCGTGGTCATGCTTTAAAAAAACTCTATGTGGTCTGTCAGCTGGAAATGAAGTTCTTCCTCTACGGACTTTGTCGCTCTTTAACATCACCTGACTTCCTCCTTTGCTCCCATTATAAAAATTACTGCGGCTGCTAGAGGACTTTGTCATTTGAACGTTAACATGTGTCGTTGAAACGACTGTTGCTGTTGTTTTTCTTTGGGAGGACAGTCTCCACGATGTATGTGGGATTGAGTTGTTTTTTTTTACAACAATGGAGCTCTAGAGAAATAATATATATCCGGTTTGGCTACACAGACTAGCAGGACTCGGATAATTGCTAGTTTTGGTCTTTTCATGGGATTTGTTGACAGTAAGGAAAACATAGAATATCACCAGACTTACGCTTTAAATGTATCTACTGTACATATTAATGTCATTTCAGCACCATAAATTATGAATGATGACTCCATCACTGTGGATTCAAAAACGCTTTGGGAACTCTGTTTAGGCTACAGCCTGAATAACACCTGTCTAATCTGAGACTCGACATTACGAGCTGGTAAATACGGCTGAATTCATTAACAAACACTGACTACATTCATGTGAGATATTAATTTTCCATTGCTGCACTAGGAATGACTTACATGTTTTGGCCTGAGCGCTTTATGAAAATGAAATGACGTTATTCACGTAGTTCAAGAGTGACTAATGACTAATATTTTGTGTTGATGTTGATTTAATTTTATTAATCTGTTTGCAGACAACTCTCCGCAGTAATATATTTACAAGCTGGCAGCAGATTAGGTCATTTTAATGAACTAATTCACTTAAGTAAGAAGCGTGTCCCTGAGTGCAAATTTCTGAATGAATTATTAATCGGAGTCCCAGGGTTGATGACAGCGGTGGAGTCTCTGGTGAGCTACGGAGAGAGTCAGTCACTCTCAGGGACGGGGATCTGGCACCGAACTGAAGGTCATCACGGGACAGACGTGTTCAAGCAGCAATAGTTGTGTTTCAGAAAATGACTCATGAGAGAAGTGAAGCAGGGCGACGCTGTGCTGGGGCTCAAAGGCCACTGTTGTGATGGTCAGTGCAGAAACCTCATACTCTCTTTTTTGTCTTTATCTTGGATGTGCATTTGTGTTTTTTGTTGTACTCTGTCATTTTATGCGTTATAGTCCATCGTCCTTACAAACAGCCTGCACTTTCCAAAAGACAAGTTGCTCTGACACACGAAAAGGCAGGAGGAGTTTTCTCTGTGGGAACACAAGGCTTTACAAGTAGTATTTATGGCAGAGCTGTTGAATTGCATTAGATTGTACAGGTGTACCTAATAAAGTGGTCCGCCATTCCAGCGCAGGATTAAAACACACGCAAGAGGGATTCACAGTAAACGAGGCATGTCATTTAATCTAATTGATATCAGCCTCTCTGTTTTCTGTTCACTCTCTTTACACCACATCAGAGCTTTGTGAAGCTACTGGTACAAACACAAACATCTTCACATTAAAAGCCTTAAACTGGCGAAACACGAGGCGGCTTTAATTGTGAAGCAGTCACAGGAAATTAAATGTAGTGTTGTCACTGCGGTTAGCACTAATCGCAATAGTTCTTCAAAAATGCGTTTACAAAACAAAACGACTGTCATTTCGGGTATTTTCGGATCAGTTTTAATATTTCAGAAAGTAATGAAACCTCCGACTCCTCAGCAAGGCAACCAACTTTACTGTGTCCTGCTGTTGTGTGGAAAACTATTCACGCCATAGGCAGCATAAAATAAGGGCAGCAACTAACAATTATTTTCATTATCGATTAATCTGCTAATTGTTTAGCCTATAAAATGTAAAAAAAAATATTCTCAGAGCCCACAGTGATGTCTTTAATTTGCTTGTTTTGTGACATAAGTGACAGTAAATTAATAGTCAGTTGGACTGTTAAGTACGAGCAACAAACCCTCACCTATGAGAAGCTGAAACTAGAGAATATTTGGCATTTTTGCATGAAAAAGGACTGAAACAATTAGTAGATTATCAAAATAGTTGTCGATTAATTTTCTGTCAATCGACTCATTTATTAATTGACTAATCGATGCAGCTGTACAATAAATCAGATTGCGGTTCCTCATAACTTTATGTAAAAAGGCCAATTACTGACCGACTTCTTTATTGAGACAATGCGAGTTTGTTTTGTTGCACTAAAGACCGATACACCATTTGCTCTTCTGTTATATTTCTGACAAAGTAGATGCTCAAGAAGTGTTTGCTGCCCAGAGAATTCTGGGACTTTTAGTCTTAAACCGCACTTGCTGTTCCCATGGTAACTGCAGG
Organism: Maccullochella peelii; assembly: GCA_002120245.1. NCBI lineage: Eukaryota > Metazoa > Chordata > Actinopteri > Centrarchiformes > Percichthyidae > Maccullochella > Maccullochella peelii. The sequence continues at coordinate 5,432 of LKNJ01001785.1, read as the reverse complement.
TGTCACCAAATCAACCAAGACTGAAGGATTAAAACTTTAATGACAGGCTGCAAAGAGTTTTCTTTGTGAGAAAATAGTTCCTACAGGAATGACTGATTTATCAGTTTACGTTATCACCAAACGTACGCTACTTAATAACAATGAATTAATTGCTTTTTCACAATAACCACGTGGTGATCAGCAGGTTTTTGAGTGCTCAGTGCTACAGACACATCCTCCATTCATTCAACACTGCCACGTTTCTCCCTCTGGCTTGCATGAGTAAGGGAAACCTGTCGGGAGGAAAGGAAACCGTTTGATCATCTCTCTGTCTAACAGTCTCTTGATCTGCTCAGTCTGAGAGAAGTCGAGACATACCGCAAGCAGGTTAATGCCTTTCAAACCCAGTTAAACCTCTAAATGGCCCATTTGAAAGCAACATGAAGTTGGAAAGGATGACAGATGTTTTAACTGACTGGAAATCGTTGCAGCAGTTACCGAGATTCCCAGTTTGATTCCTGCATCTGTGAAGTCAATGAAGAGCCCTCCCTTCATTACTGATGAAGTAAAACTTACTTACTTTGTTAGATCTCATCTGTGGACAGCCTTGAGAGCTTCCAGCATGCTTAACTGGACAATGAAAAGAGGAATTTATAAAAGACTTGATAAATGAATGAATTAACCCATCCATAAATGGATAAAATAAATAAATAAAAGAGCACACTGGGAGCCCAATGGTCAAGGCGCATACCACATAACAGCAATGTCCACAGTTCGAATCCCGGCCAGGGGACCCTTGTTGCATGTCGTACCCCTCTCTCTCCCCATGTTTCTTGTCTCTCTCTACTGGCTGTCAAATAAAGGCAAATGCCACTCCCATGCTTGCAATTTGCTTGTGTGTTGTTGTGTTTATGCTGGTGGAGCATCTCATACTCCAAAAACGTTGCTTGACAGCACCTCTAGTGGTCAGGTATACTCCACAGGGTGGCTTTAAGTCGTTGAAAATGGGCATGAAATTGTTGAACTCAACTGGTAAGGTAAGACCAGGAGCAATTCTGCAAAAAAAGTCAGATGCACCTCTCAAAATTCAGGTATTGTGACTGTGTTGCATTAAGAAATAAAGAAAATAAAAACAAAGCAGAGCAAAACACGAAATAATGACAGCTCCAGAAAGACACCATTGATTTCTTTCTTTCTCTGACACCCAAACATGACATCAAGCTACCAGTGATGTTTAAGTAATGTCTATTGAAGCTGCTCTGGTCAGCAGTAGAAAGCTGTTCTTGTACCAAGCAGCTCCCAAATATTACTTTTTTTATGTGTGAAGTGCTAAATGGCTGATAATGATGAAGATAGTGATGATGAATTGTTTGTCTTCTCTGATTCTGTAATAATCTGTAAAATCAGTTTATTGTGATCAGCCAGACAAAAGCAAACTGACTCACCATGCATTTATTGGGTTTTTCTCCAGAATGGACCCTCATGTGGATGAGCAGCTTGTAGCGAGCGTTGAAGGGTTTGTGGCGTCGCACACAGCCGGCCCAGAAACAGGAAAACTCTTCCCCTTTGCGCTGGTCGATGTGCACCTTCTCAATGTGCCTCACCAGCTCCTCCTGACTGCTGTGAGTGGCACTGCAGTCGATCCAATGACACGGCTGGTCCTGTTGGTCCACTGTGGGGTCCTGTCCTACTGGTCCATTAAGCCTCGGGAAATGAAGTGGGGTGCTCTCCTGACCATCGTGGCCTTGGAGGGGCTGGCCCACATGGAACAGCTCCCCCTGCTGGTTGTTAATTTGAAACGGTTCCCTCTTACATGGTGAGAAATCATCTGCAGGCTCTTGTTTGATTGAGTGATACTCTTCTTGTATCTTTCGTTGTTGATGAGAGGTCTTGTTGCCCCCGGGTGCATCAGAGAGAGGCAAGGAAGAGGCAAAAAATAAAGATGAGGAGGAGGAGGAAGAGGAAAGAGAGGACTGTGGAGAGCCAAAAGGAGGAGATGTGGCGCAGCTGGTGAGCATATAGGATAAAGGCAGGGAGGGCTGGGGGTAACAACTGAACCTCTGGGTGTTGTTTTTAGGATCTGTGTGTGCTGTGGTGGCAGAGTCCTCCATAGTCTTTTCTATGTGGGATCCAGCTGTCTTACAGCTGAGCAGGGAGGTGAGGTCACGGCCCAGCGAGGACAGGGACAGGGAAGTCCTTGGAAGACAGCACACGCCCAGACCACCTGAATGTATCGAGGACTGACAGAAGCCACCAGAAGACAGCGGCGCCTGAAGGTCCTCGGCATCCTCAAACACACTTCCAAAACCAGGAAGAGTCAGCTGGACATCTGGAGGCCCGAGGTCAGGGGGCCACATCCTGGCCCCCGCTCGCTGACTTCCACCAAGAGATCCCTTCAGCAAAATGTGGTTCTCTTGGAGCAGCTTTAGGAATCCATTTGAGGTAAAACCATCTACAGCATCTTTCAGTTCTCAAATGCAATCAAATAAGGATGATTTTCAGCCGCTGGCATCTTCTCATTTCAACCCAAGCGTGTGTAATCTTCTGACATTTGTTCCAAACTGCTGCTCGGTCAGTCATCACTCATGCACTGTGGGAGGCAGAAACCAAACCCAAATGAGTCATCTTAAAATACAAAAAATACAAATACAAAACACTTTCTGAAACATGTCACGTAACAGCTTTGTGAACCAGTGGTGGAAGAAGTACACAGATCCTTTACTTAAGTACATGTACCAATACAAAAATGTAAAATGACTCTATTACAAGTAAAAGTCCTGTATTCAAAATCCTGCTTAAGTAAACGTACAGTATTATAAGTATTATCAGCAAAATGTACTTAAAGTATCAAAAGTAAAAGTACCTGTTGCTGACTGATCATTTGACCGTTGTAGCTGGTCGAGGTGGAGCTAGCTTTAACTACTTTATATACAGTTAGCTAGTTTAGTCCAGTGGTGTAACCTAGGGATTGGGCCCCTTCAAAGGGTCATAAGATAAACCTGAGGGGTCATGAGATGATTAATAGGAGAGGAAAGAAGAAAAAACTAAGCTACAAATCTGTTTTCAGTTTTTGGACTTTTCTCTTTTTTTTTTGCTCTTTTTAGACAAAACCTGGCGCCTACTTTAACCACAATACCATTCGACCGCCAACAGTTCAGTCAGAGATTTGGGTTTGTTGTGCTAGTAGCAGCTAATGTAACCTCGAGCCACTAGCCTGCAGCAGAAATGAGGAGCGGGCTACAGAGGTCTGGTATAAGCTCACTTCTTTCTAATTCCACATCCCCAGATTATTTTCATTTTCAAACTTGTGACATCACTTGAGAAAATTTGTACAACTTTTTTCACATACTCAGTAGCACTCCCCAACACCTGTAAATAAACTGATGTGTAAAATTGGTAGAGTTCCCCTTTAAGACCAGTATTTGAGTAAATGCACTTAGTACATCCCAAGTAATTTGAGCTAAACTCACGCAATACTTATTTATTGCAATGTTGCAAAGCTATGACTCAGCTGGTGTGACAACTTGCCATGCCATTCGAAGGGTTGAAACATAAAACCCAAAAATGTGTCTCACACACACACTTATTTCCAGCCATCAGCAATTCTGCGTTCAATCATTAACAACCAATGGATCAAGGTGACCAGCAAAGGAGGTCCCAGATGAAGTAAAACCAAAACAAACAGCGTGTCCGAGCCCCCTGTCAGCAGGCTTCAATCAAACAGTTCTGTGTGCGACGCTGCAGCGATTGTATGTTTGGTTTCCTTCGAGCTGCTGTAACAGTCGGGGCTGATTCATTACTGTAGGCATTAGGGCCACCCTTGCAGCAAACAGCCAGGCGTTGTGTGGCAGCCGATTGCCTGGAACCTGGTCCAGATGCTTGTTAACAGAGGAAGAGTAATGGACCACATCTCTTCACCAGCTAGTGATGCAGGACAGGGAGGCTGGAAAATGGTGGGTCAAACAGAAGTTCCCCCACCCCTGTCACATATACAGTAGCTCTACTGTGCTCTAGTCCTTGAGATGTTTATTGGAGTAGACTTGATTTCCACCGTTCTCTGCCATCTGCCAGATATTGATGATCTAATTTACAGGATCCCTGCCACGTGTAATTAGTCATTGGAAAGATTCAATGGTATTCATGCTTATTTTATGAGCCAGAAACCGACACAGCTAAGATGATGAGTAAGTTCACTTCTGTAGTTATATTAGCTGACGAAGGAGTCACTAAGTGTAGGTTCATGCACATAGTTTCCTGGTATAGTCTGGTTTACAGTTTTATGATTCTTCCCGTAAATCGCTGGAGTTCCCCCTACCAGAGTCATGTAGCAGACCAGTCATGGGAACTGTGGTTGAATCTTAATTAGAGAGATCGTGATGCGTCTGTGTGTCAACAAGTTGAACAGGATTAATGATACTTGTGTAGCAGAAGTGGTTTGGTCTGTTTGAAATATGATCATTGCAACCTAGTACCTGTTGGATTTGAAAGCTAAAACTAATATTAGAGTTTTGAGGGCAAACTGTGGGATTTCAGATGCACACAAAACATTAGATTCACAACAATTAGAGAATACATCTGATAAATAATCTTAGATCTTTCGTATCTCTTTTTAGCAAATCAGGACTCATGTAAACATACGCCATGAATCCAGCAGCAAATATAGCAAAATGTTTTTGTTTTTTTAGCAGTTTCTGTTCACAAACCACTTTGGTCCTGATCCAGAAAGAAGACTCAGACAGTAAAACTAAGAAAAGTGTCCCACAAAGCCTCAACTGAGCATGCAAACTTTATAAAATAGCAGGCGCATCTCATGTGGTGTCTTTTAAAGACTCACTTGCTGAGGTTAGCTAAACACAGCTGTAGCATTTCAGGACAAGCAAATGTGTACTTGTCTCAACAATAAGCACTTTGGTTCTTGAATTACAAACTTTTTTTGTGCTTTTTGGATCAACTGAAACATGGGAAAAAGATCCTAATTGAAACGATGAGATGTGAATACACAAACAAAATTCAGTTTCCTAATCCTGTCCTTCCTAAATACTCCTTGATGGTGTTACAGAGGTGTCAGAGTGGATTGGCAGTTACACAGACTCAAGTGTTAACACTGAATCCTGTAGCTGAACGTCAACACATGCAAATATTAGATTCAGTCAATATGTATCTATATAAACTTTATTTATACAGAGGAATCTGACACTTGGTTTGTGCACATATACAGTATCTCATTGTTTGTGCAAAACAGAGAATTAGAGTTATCAGTTAATCATGTAGATGTGAACTCCACTTGTCTGGGAAAATCAGCATTTTAATTAATTTATTTTTTGACTTTTTACATAACTAAGACCAAATGTTTACAAGTCTGAGAACTTTTTATGGATACAACAGCGGAAAATTATTATTATCAGGCTGCCCCAATAAGTCCCTTAAGACTCTCCAGTTGATCCAGAATGCTG